>JAUEKX010063361.1:0-10075 GCA_031834005.1 Dendronotus venustus
AGAGAGATAGAGAGAGAGAGAGAGAGAGAGAGAGAGAGAGAGAGAGAGAGAGAGAGAGAGAGAGAGAGACAAACAGAGAGACACTCAAACAGACAGACACAGAGATAAGAAAGAAAAATATGAGTGGTCAATACCATTAATTAAGAGACAAATTGATGCGATGAAGAAACAAGATTGTTCCATAACATACTTATTTGATGTTTATAACCCTGGTCCTCTGATTCATTGCATTTCTATCTAACAATTCAATACCAATTCTTTCTTTCAGTTCTTCAGTTTGGCTTCATTACCATTTTTGTAGCTGCCTTCCCGTTGGCTCCTCTCTTTGCCCTGCTCAATAACTATATTGAAATCCGCTTGGACGCTCACAAGTTTGTCTGTGAGACAAGACGACCCGTAGCTGAGAGAGCCCAAGACATCGGCGTGTGGTTCACGATCCTGGAGGCATTAGGGAAATTGTCCGTCATCAGTAATGCCTTTTTAATCGCATTTACTTCTGAGTTCCTTCCCAGACTAATTTACCAATACGAATATAACTGGGACATGCATGGGTACACAAACTTTACACTGGCCGAAGCACCTGCCAATACAACGAGAGAACCTTGCAGGTCAGTGGATACAGTGCTCTCATTGCATTTGTATCAGTTTATTGCTTAGCAATGATAATAAGCAGGGCCTACATTTTTTCGTCAATATTTTGTTTTATTCGAAACACAAATTGAGACATTTCCATGATTCTAATGTTCTCATTCAGATTGACATCTTCCTTTTCCTTATACTTTCTTAATTGACTAGAAAATATCTATAATGATGTAGAAATGGAACAAATTATCCTGTTCAGAGTCAACACCTTGTTTCTTATGTTTTAGTTTTCAGAGATAACATAGAAATATTTGTAAACTATAAGATACCAAAGAACTTTACAAATCAGATCTTAAATATTGCTTCATGGGTTTTTTCACTCTGTGTGTGTATATAATATAATATGTGTCTGTGTTTATATGGTACCTAGCTTGTAATAGTAGCTTATCAGCAATTGATGTTTACTTTTCAATTTTTGATGTGACTGGTTCTAGAAATGACTGGTTCTATAGAGTTGATAGGTCAATTTCTTTTTTTATTATGATAAATTCTTACAAAAATTAAACCCTTTCAAACTGGTCTGATACAGGTACCGGGACTTCCGAGATGTGAATGGAGATCACCTGTTGTTTTATTGGAAGTTACTGGCCGTTCGTTTGGCTTTTGTCATCGTTTTTGAAGTAAGTCACCAGTGAATCAAGTTTGTTTCAATGATTTGTATCCTGCTGACTTTAATTCTATTTTTGTAATATATCTAGACTTCAGGATTCCAATGATATCAAAATGTTTTCAGTAATCATAATCATAACACATATTGCTTAGCAATCTATTCTACTTATCATACCTTGCCTTGATTAAGGAATGAATTATAATATGTTTTGTTTGTCTGGTCTCATAAGAATTCCAATTGTAATAATTGTTTGCTAATAACTAACCAACCCCGACCGTCCAATTTCCATGATCCCAGCATATCGTGTTCGGCATCTGCCAAGTGATTGATGTCATGGTGCCGGATGTACCTGAAAGCCTGGAGCTGAAGATCAAGAGAGAGCAGTACCTGGCTAAGCAGGCCCTGGCGGACACAGATACCATTCTCATGGTGAGTCAAAAGGACGAGCAAAATAAGACGAACCCAAGTTAGGTTTTCCAATGAGCTAGGCTGCTTAGCAACTTAACATTATCGATCTATCTCACAGCTGTGCCAATTTGTTAGTTTCAAATCTACACAGGAACTCACACCACAATAGTTTTCGGTGCATTGTATGACCGCATACAATAGATATTGTCAAAAGCAATTACTATTATTATTATCCTTGCCTTCACGATCACCACTATCAAGAAAGGTTGTAGGCATTTTCAATTTTTCAATTTCATTTTACCTATGACAGTAGACTGGGTTCATCAAACGTTGCCAATTTCTATAACATGATATGCCTTGATGAATAAACGGTGTTGTTGTGTGCCCTGCTTTCCCCCCAGATGGCCAAGAGAAGCGAGGACGACGACGATGTGGACAATGGGCAGGCAGGCACCGCCGGGGTGTGACGAGGCTCAGGGGTGTGACGAGGCTCCGGTGGATTTTCATTTCTGGTATTTCATGGAGCGACAAGAACAAGAATATCCTCGCTATCATAATGTTTTCTACAATATATTATGATAAGTTATTAATTATTTTCAGATTCTTTTTTTAAATTGCCACCAGCAATATAGATTATATTTCAAAAATATTGTATCATTTGAAATAAAGGTATATTTTTAAAATAAAAAGAATAAAGCAATTTTTTGGTTGTCTATAATTTATAATAGGAAAGACATGTTTATGATATTAGAAGTGAGAATGGTTTGTTATCAGAAAGCAAAAAGAGAAAGAATACCAACGCTGACACAAAATATCAGTCAGGCCTATAATTTCTTATCTTAAATCGAGTTTGAGTCTTGCTACACTGGTGTTATAATATTATATCATACAATGTCAGAAGTTTATACTGTTAGTGTTAGTCATAAAGTTGGGTTCTCCATTGTTAAAATTTACAACTGCATTTATAAGGTCACTATCAATAATGCCACTAATTTTGTTTCTCACAGAAAGTCTTTATTTTCAGTTGACTGTTTTTTTAATATCATTTAATGTTGTTAGTTTTGTTCATTCTCTATGGCCCTGTTCTCACCTGTTAATAAGGATTATAGTTCCTTGCTTTGTTGCTAAACCTTACACCGAATCGAATGAAAGATAAATTGATCAAGAAAGAAAGAAGCTTTTGGTAATTGAACTGATATAGAATTGCCAATGGGAAGGATTACAAATTAATACTTACAAAACTTGGCTTCTCAGTAGACATATTTATTACGGGCTTCCACATATTTAGATATGTTCATAATCCTATTCATTTTTGGTGAAGATCAGAAGTAGGCAGGCAAAATTTTGATTTTTCTTAAACTCGAATTTGAAGTTGGCCTAAGCATTCCTTTGTAAACACATTGATCACAAGCTTGGCCGACTTAATTATTTCTCAATATGATACAAACAATCTAAATGAATAATTCATCTTATTTCTTTAGTTCATTCTTAATGCCTGAGTCTACTTATAAATCATCTTAATGTTGCAAGTTAGATATAACTTTTGTGAAATTAAGATTTTGCTTTTAAAAAGCTTGTGATTTTAAAACTAGATCTTTTTTTTTCATCCCATTTTTGATCGTTCTTTAATATTTAACCTTATAATATAAGCTATTTCCTTTTCACACATTTGATACGATTTCTTTATGAAATTGTTAGTCCCAGGTCACGTCCTGGATTTTCTGTCCAAGAGATTTCCCCCAAAAATGGCATAAAAAAGGGTAAATGATATAATCTTTTTTTAAAATATATATTTCTCACTTAACGTAGGATTGAAGGGAAATTCGGTAATGTTTTATAACTCTGTTATTCCAGGCTTTATCACTTCACCAGGTCGAGTTACTACTGGAATGAAGCTTATTGTGTTGAGCAAAGTTGAATTCTTAAAGTAAAGAGTGGTGAAACCTATGGTGAAAAATGTGACCACCCAAATGATTACATTCCTAACTAACTTTCTTCCAATGACCAACCACCACGACTTTTTCTCTTCATCTCAAGCCAGGAGATCAGTTCTGACGGAATTCTCCTCACGTACGTTTGAAGGATCTTTGATGTAAACAATTAATTAATGAAATGTTAAACTGCTATTTATGATTCTTCTATTGCAATTGCATAATAATATATCTATTTCTATTTCTTTTTTTTGCTTAAATTTGCATGAACTACCTACATAAATAAATCTATCTATCTACCCCGCCCAACAAATGTGATAAACAACTGTGTACATATACTTTTATTATCCAATCAATTCTCCTATGGTTCCACCCAATTGATTTATCATTAATGTAACCTTTGTATTTATTTTCTTTGTATATTTTCCCCATATTTGCATCATGTCATGTGATACTCGTGTTCCTCTAATTGTCTTGGTAATCATGCAGGGTGTCTTAAGGGAAAGAGTGATTTGTTCCGTTAATTGTGTAATTAGTTCTGAACTTCTGTACCACTTCATACAACATCCATAATATCATGAAAACAATATCACTGACCCTATCCGAATAGAAAAGAAGATATTGACCATACCTATCAATACAGTTGGACAAATATGCACTAACAACTCAAATTTAATTCAATATGCAATATATATATATCCAAAAAAAACATTTATGATTTAGTATCATATATATTATACGACTTATTTAGAATGACTTCAAACTAATTATCCTTGCTTAAGCGGTTTTGATACTATTGACGAAACAAATCAAACACTTTCTTTTGGGACACCCTGAAATTAGTATCGCCATCGTCATCATCAGCATATTATCATCATCCTTATCACCATCACTGTCATTGCAATGGTTAGCATTACTATCATAATAAGGCATTTTAATATAAACATTCTTGTTTAATCCACTTATTTGATCATTAATTTTTCCCTTAACCCTCGTCGATATTGTTTTACACGATTTGCTTATAAGTCCCTATTGTTTTCAAACTCGATCTCTAGCAGATATTAATATTATTAACTTACAAAAAGGGAAATGCTACATAATTGGATGATCTCCGATATTTCTTTTTACCTTGGTTTACAGGAGTATGGAATAGATCCTATTGTTACAATTAAAATGTTGTGTATGTATTACATACTTTGTTCATTACAATTGCAACAGACTGAAGTGTAGTGTCATTGATTAATTAGATTTGTTCTTTCTTGTAATTGTAACATTTATGATAAATGTAATTGAAGAATTACTACGTATTAATATTTATATCATTACAGTTTAGTTTTCTTTATTTGCTACGTTGATTTTACTCAGGAAAAACATTTTCATTATTCTAGTTTCTCAGCATCATTAATTATTCTTCATTTATACACCATTGTGTAATTTGAATATAATTATAGTCTTCTTTTGTTGTTAGATTTTCTAATTAATTAAGTAATGATGATACGATGATAATTCTATTCAATAACATTGTGGATATATTCATTATTTCTCTTTGTTATTTTCTAATCTCATTCCAAATAGTTTTATCTCTTATAGTATACCTATTTTGATCAAATTATTTTGCTATGATAATCAATCATCTAATTTGAATGATTAAAAATTCATTGCCCCTTCAAACTGTTGATTTCTTTTTTCTTTATTTCTTCGCTGGCTTACGTACTTGCCCTTTCTTGTGTGCAGTAAAAACCAAGATGCATTGGTGAAGTATTATTGTGGCAATGGCAATAATCAACATAATATCCACCTGGTGATTGATAGGTCTCAGGGTTCGATTTTGAGTCCTTGGGAAAGACTCTTTATACAACTTTCATCCTATCGGAGATGGATATAATATTCAGATGTCCCATTCGTTACAGACATAGACAGCGCTGTCTTTGTCGAAGAATTTGTATTGCGTCTAGCAGGCTGTATGTATCATCTAATGTTTTAGATAATGCATGCCAGGGACAAATGATATGGTATTGTGAAGAGCATGGTGAAGATAATACTAATAATGATAATAATAGTAAGATCATAGATAAGTGCTATATCATAAAGCTAAATGCTACAGCTTAACAAAATATACTGAAGGGAAAAGGAGATGTGGCATCAACAGCCTTGTGGTCAGCGTACCTGCCTGGAAATTGAGGTGTCAAGGTTTTGAATCCTGACTGGGTTCGACGTGGAGTCCTGAAAAAGACTTTTTACACAACTTTTCTCATCCTATCGGAGACGGATGTAAAATTCGGAGGTCCCACTGGTATTAGTCAGTGTCAGAAAAATTGTACATGCGCCAACAGGTTGCATGTTTTGTCTGATGTGTTACATGTGTCACTATGGATAGATGTGGTATTGTGAAGCACTCAGAGCATGGTGATGACCTTCTTGGATAAGTGCTATTTTAATGTTCTCATTTATTTATTCATTTATGTGTGGGAGTACAGATGAGTACACCACAACAATAAGACTCGCATTCAGATATCTCAGCCATGAGGGTTTGGGAGAGTATTATCAATAATACGCTCTCCTCTAGCTGAAAGTCTTTGTTGAGCCCCCCCCCCCCCCCTCCCCCCCATCCTATGAGGTAAGTGGTGAATATAAATATCACCCAGCATGAATCTTTTCTCCAAATGGGTTGCACACAAACAGGAGATTGAACAGACTGCAAATGCCAACACAGTGGGATGGATGGTGATAGATAAACCAACCAAAAGGGGTTCGTTATTATTGAGAAGGAAGTCAACTCAACACTGGCAGGGAATCAAATTTTATTCATAAATCAAAAACCTTTCACTTTCAGTCCTTCTATCTCTTAATTGAATTTCATCTCACCAACGACAAAAAAACATCCTACCCCTAGGTAGAAGAAGTAGAATTATTAACTTTACATAATATACAATATTATGTGTGACATTTCCACAACAGTGGTTATAAAAAAGTTAATAATATTAATGATAGATGTAAAAATAAAACACCTGATCCTATACAATTATTGTATGGAAATATTTATGGAATGCATTTAAAGCCACTGAGTGCTTAATTAATCAGACTAATCTATAATTAGCAGCACAGATCGCATACAATCATTACATACATCCATCTTATTGAGAGATTACAATGAAAATCAACAATCATATCATTCATGAGTGATAAAAGAATCTTTAAGATACTTTTGATTTTTGAAACTGAAGTAGCAAAGAAGGATAAAATGTGGAGAGGTAGGTATGATTAATAGTATTCATTGGAAAGAAGGCTGAATGAAAGGTGAAGGCCCCTATATCTATTATCACATTATCACATTATGTTTTTAAAAGGATAAGATTAAGCGTAATATATCATAATCAGGATCATAATAAAGTAAGACGAAGAGATCAAATTTAAAATAAAAAATTAAATAAACTGGTGAGTTTCCAGCAGAATGTTTTGAACAGAAAAAAAGCATATGTCTGGTCACAACCTCATCTGGTCTTCTAATTGTCTTACAAAATTAAACAAGAATTCCAAAACAAGAAAGCAAGGTTTTGTTGCAGGGCAAATATTTCACCAAAAATAAATTATAATATGCTTATCTCTAGCAAATAAATCCATAAAAACAAAGAATTATAAATATAGCTGCATCAAAAATGATTTTTTTGGCATTGCTTCGTTCTATTTCAAAAGCCAATTATCTATATTGTATTATACTTTGTTTATATTGACCACACAATTATAACACATTCACATTTCAAAAGGGATCACACATTCAAATTCATTTTCATGCTCTAATAGATTATTAATGTAAACGGTAATATCTATTCTTAGTCTTAGGACAACTTTCACTTTTTGAAATATATCAAGAATAAACAATTATAAAAATCATTTTCTCATTTCCATAACCATATTATTACAAAGCAAAGTGTATTTTCTAGTTCCCTTTTTTACAAATTAAATGCTCTGGTACTGACATCTTTACAGTAGTTTCGATGTTCTCGATGCAATGGAACCTGCGCAGACAAAACAGACGACTAGATCTAAATTAATTTGAATACAATATAATTAAATCAATGACATGGTCAGTGCAGTCTGCTATGAGCCTGCTTTTATATTAGATAAATGAATAAACAAAATTATAACTAAGAAAGAAAAAAATAGATAAAAGTAAAGGGGAAATACAAACTGTACATTTATCTTCGGCAAACACAATGAGGCATGGCACCAATTCTAATACATTACAAAGTTACAAACTTTTTCTTCATTACAAGGGTTTATATAATGTATACATTAATCAACACGCAGGAGGAAATGTGAATATGTACCTTTATGAGTAACTGATATAGGCTTGCAGTATGTAATGGTTGATAGATTAGATTAGATGAACTTTATGAATCCTAGGAGGAAATTATAATGTGTTATGTGTACAGGCTTCACAAGGGAAGAGACAAATACATGATTCGACACAAAGCAATCATTCCATACAATCACACAGTCTTCATAATATTCTTTCAATCCCAACAAACACAACATATCCATATCGATATATTACATAAATCAATCGCACATTGACTTTTGCCATTATGCTTGTTACCCATCAACACACACCTGTTCATGTTTGGCTTTGTTCCATGTCATTATAGTCTTCGCATTGACATTTATTATCTATTGGCACGATAGAAATCAAGCAGAAGTCAAAGAAAGCTAGATCTGCATAATATGGCATATTTTTTTCACTCAACATCAAAAACGAAAATCAAATGTAAAATCTTTAAGAAACCAATTGTTTGAAATTTGTTACCGTTTAAAGTGTAAAAACAATAACAGATCATTCTCATGCAGTAACATTATAAAAAAAAATGTATCCTTTCATTTCATAGCATAATCACAGTTTTACCAATAAACTTTTTATTCTCTATCTACCTGCGAATTTTGTTGCGTTCACTTGATTGTTCTTTTCTGCTCAGGTATGTGATATGGATATTCAGTTCCCTCTATCAATGGATGCAATTTCAATTATTCCATTTGATTATTGCTGCACAGTCGACACCAAAAATCAAAGCAAATATTCCTACGAAAAGAAACCCAATTTAATCTTACAAATAATAGCACCTTAGAATTGCATATAATCTTTTCACAGGAACAATGTCAAAGAGTCATTCAATGGAATTGAATTTAGTAGCCGGTTCTTCATACCGGTTTCCAATGAAATTGAAATAGACAAAGTAAAAGTAACACCGGAATTATGATGATGCACAAATGCAACGTTTCCTTTCCACTTCATGCTGCTATTGCTACTACTACTACTACTGATGATGATGATGATGTGATGGTGATGATAATGATAAAATCCCCAATATATAATATATTTATAACTATTTGCGTAGTTTCAACTTCTCTTTTATTTCTATCATAATATCTCCCAAAAACACAATACAGCAGACCTGTAAATGACCCAACACAAAATTGCCTGAAAATTGTCCAGACTTCAGGTAAGGGACTATTATACTATTGACTTCCAATCAATACTGCACAAAAGAGAACAATTCAAGCAGTTCTGTAAATTAAAATTGTTCTATGTTCTGATGTCATGATTGTGTAATGCTTTCTTTGAATTGTTATGATGACACGTCTGTAAAACAAATTTCCTGTCAGGATGAAATAAAGATTATTATTATTATTAAATGAGGCAATTGTCTGAAGATTTACAGGTCTGTATTATACAAGCACTTCATTACTTTAGACTTTCTACCAAAAACACTACATGAGCACTTTTTTATTTTAGGCTTTCTCAGAAGAACACAATACAAGCACAGTAAAATTACATACATGAAACAGTACTACATTATTGTTGTAGAAGTATAGAAGTGCTCTGCCAATCAATCATAACAATCAAAAAGCTATTCAAAATATCAGGCTTGAAAATAATTTCATAAATCAATATAAGAACAGACGTGCAAGTAAAAGGTAATGACAAGAACATTGTTTTAATACATGAAATCGTATTTCAGTTCGCAAATTTCATCATTTTGCAAAAATGAAAGAATGTTGAGCATAGAATCTAATCATAAAACAATCAGCGACACAAATTTTTCAAATTTTGATTTTTTTTTTTCATCTGTACACTTGAAAGGAGAATAAAAGATTGAAGACTCGATCATTTCAGAGTCTTTGTTTGTTTTCGGTTTCTCCAAAGTATCTCACAAACGAGCAATGATTATGGAGATATTATCAAGGTTAAACATGTGAATACACCTGCTCCAATAACAATTAAATGTTTAAATTCCACTTTAAGTGGAACTTTTTCTTTTCTTTATTGAATTGTATTGTCCACAGAAAAGCTTTTGATAAAATTTGATCACGTAAAGTAAAGCTGGAAAAAAGGCTGACCCCGATCCAAGTTAAAAGGCATGAGAGGCCGAAGCAGAACCCCTGATGGGGGGGGCGGGGGGGGGGGGCGGGGGGGGGGGGGGGGGGGGGG
>JAUEKX010063472.1:1394-13256 GCA_031834005.1 Dendronotus venustus
AATGCTACTAAAGTATGGAATGATTTACCATCCGACCTTAGAACAACAGAGTTTTTAGTTATGTTTAAGTCCAAAGCTAAATCTTATTATTTTAATTAATTTCTTTTCGATTTTCTAACATTTTTTCCGTTTTTGTTAATGTTAATGTTCTTGTTCTTGTCCTGGTTTCGTTAGTGGCCCTTCGTGGAAACAATTCTTAAGTTGTCAAAACTGCTGAATTTTTCGTAGTATGCCACTTAAAATATATGCTATTATTATTATTCGCAAAAAGAAAAAAAAATTCAAATAGGCTGGAACGCGCAACAAGATCAAAAAGAGTATTTTAATATATTTTTTATAATTATACTTAAATATACATAAATCCTTTTTTTTTTCACCAACTGCTTAATCAGTTTCTAAAATCAAGAATACAACAAAAACTTCGTTTCCGCTTCGGTCCTTTGCGGCCTTTTCAAGTTTGGATATCACCGAGAGAACATTTTCTCTAACGAGGTTCTTTAATAATTTCACCTTTTATAACAGAAGCCAAAAAATCTTTTTATAAAGTGTGATATTCAATTTGAAACGGGATTATAATAACCTTTCTTGGTACTCCACGTACTTGGTACTTGGTACAAAACTTTTAACGAAAAAAAAGAAAATAAAAGAGCACAACGAATGTGATTCCGATGAATCTCGTCAGAGATAAATTCTTGTTTAAAAATATTTGGTTTACATAAATAAAAACTTTTACTAAGCTGACCGAATCCTTCTAAAAAACAATCTAAACATTTGCAGTCACCAAATTAATGCTAAAAAACACAACATTAAGTTGCTTAAAAAAAGTGCAATTTTTTTCTGTTCGTGTTTTTGATGGGAATTAATTACAGGAGTTCTCACTTTTTAAAAAAATTGCGTTTAAATCTAAAAAATTAAAAACGATGTTGGAAAGCGAAGTTAAGATCATGAATGAGTATAAAACTGAAACACAACCCAGAGGATTGAAAATGCAAGAACGATTACATAATATCTAACAGCTTTTTCAATTCTATAATTAACTGCCAATCAGCTTTCGCCATATCATCACGGAAATATTTCTTCATTATATCTATCGATTCTCGAGACACCTAAATAAAAAGAATAATAGTTATAAGAATAACGAACAAACAATTGAATTATTAGATCTTGCGATAGATAAAAAGTTATGTCAGACAAACATGGAAGTAGATCGGCGAGGCTTAGTATCAGTGTCAATCATACCTATTTTATTTGTACTAGGCCAGGGAGATTTATTTCTATGCTATTCATTCTTTAAGTTGACAGCAACTTTGCGATCTCTACCGACCACTAATCTAGAACTATAATAAGTGTACTAAATTTCCTGTTTTAAATATTCTTTAGCCTTTTCCATGTCAATGACGTACATATGTTCAACTGACAACATTATGAGCATTATAGCAGCGAGCATCATATAATCCTTTTGTTCTGAAATTTACGAATTTAATATATTTTAATTAAAACTAGATGCAAGCCAATCTGGTTTATAAGCATGAATAGTTTTTACAACTGAAACAGTTTTTTTATTTTTTACTATGACATAAGATTCGTGTTTCACACACAACAATTAGCACGCCGAAATTAATACGACGTGATATCACCAAACAAAGAAGCTTACCCTGCTGCATATCATATCCTCGTGTGTGAAATGACGACCATATAGCTTAGGTGCTTCCCCAGGTACAGCATCAATTTTTATGCAAACCTCTTGGCCTGCTTGCGCTTTTTCAAGTTGCTTATGATTAGCCTCGATACCCGTTGCAAAACCAATCATTATTTTCTACGAAGCAAAATAAAAAAGAAGCTCATATTCTCTCTTAAAAAATCACACAAACAACTCTTTATTAATGAGACCGAATTAAACACTTCCACAGGAATAATGTTATAATGTTATTAGTTTCAGCCTCAATAGGAATAACAATTAAATGAAACAAAATGAATATCGAAAGAATCTCTAAAGGTATATTTGTAGTTAATATAAGTAGTCATTAATATTGGGGGAATGCTATTGCAAAACCAAAACAACATACTCCTTTATCAGGAACAATGATGGGTGTACCAATTCTTAATGTTCCTGCCTCAATGTTGACACCAAATACAATTGGATCACGTGTGTTGAATATATGATCAGGAAGGATTTTTAATTTACAGGGATACACCGCCAAATGTTTGTGTTTCTCTCGTTGTTTTTCTTTGAAATCCTACAAAATAAAAAATAAAAATAAATACATGAAACTATTTTATACATAAATTACGTCTTTTATAGGAAACCAGGCGATAAGAAAATCTTAAAAGATTTAGCTAGTTTGAATAAATAAAAAAGAGCCATGCCCCATTGATTAAAATATATTAAAAATACAATGCAGTGTAATTTCGATAACTGAAACCCTGATAACTCGAGCTTCAGGTAACTCGAACTGTTTTTAAATTCCCCTTAAACCTCACAGCCTTTCTTATAACTCCGATAACACAAACATTCGATAACGCGAACATTCGATAACACGAACATTCGATAACTCAAACAATTTTCTTAGTCCCCTGGAGGCTCGAGTTCGGGAGTGTATTGTGTATATATATATATAAAAAAAGCGAGGCACGCCCCATTGTTTATATCTATTTTACAAATAAACTTAAGTAGTTATAAACGCACAAGAAATGATGAATTTGATTCCTACCTCACAGTAAGCAGTGAATTTATCGAATAGATGATAAATAATTTCAGCTGTAAATATTTTGATACCCTCCTTATCAGCATAATCTTGCGCATCACGCTCAACTTTGACATCAAATGCAAGAACCACTGCATACCTTCAAATACATTCAAATAAACAAGATTCATTTTAAATACAAAAAAAAAAATTAATGAACTGTTTTTAACAAAATTTTACTTTTCCATTTAAAACATTTAACAGGAACAAGAAGTGTAAATATGAATGATAAAAATTTCATAAATACAACAGTTTAGAGAGATTTATAAAAGGAACGTTGTTGAGAAAGCTTACATTGGTTCATGCTCCAACATAACAGAACACTTCATAATGTCACGTTTGTGCACAGGACCGATATTTACACCACAATACTGTAAAAGAAGAAATTATTTAATTTGAAAACTATATGTTTAAACATAAACTCATTTAATTTGAAAACTATATGTTTAAACATAAACTCATTTAATTTGAAAACTATATGCTTAAACATAAACTCAATTAATTTGAAAACTATATGCTTAAACATAAACTCAATTAATTTGAAAACTATATGCTTAAACATAAACTCAATTAATTTGAAAACTATATGCTTAAACATAAACTCAAGCAAACCGTTTAAAAACAAAATTTAAAAACGATATTTTGGTAAAATATTGAATCAATATGATTTAATGCTTCAAAAAAAAAACATCTAAATTTCTAAGAAAATTAAGAGTGAAGATTAAATTATAAATTAAGAAGCAAAATATTAGTCTACAGCACGACACGCTTTAAAGTAGCAGAGAAGATCGACTTTAAAAAATGACAAAAATTGAAGTCTATATGTTATACACCGTCTGTTACTTAATTATCTTTTTGGCTGCTCCTGAATTTTTTTTAGTTTTATTCGTAGGGTAATACACTTACAGGAATTTTTGATGTTTTTAAGAACTCGAGCAGAGCCTCGAGAGAACCGAGTGTTGATGCTTGCACGTAAACACCACGCTCTGACACTTTGATAGCTTTCAAACTGGATGACACAAACTCTTCAATTTCATCTTTCAACACTTCTACTTCATCAGGGTGATGAGCAACGTATACAGGCGAACCAGCCAACACCTTTTCCAAATCTTTTCCACAAAGTTTAGCACCTTGAGCTGCACGTAAACATTGGTGATGTGTGTATTGAGCCTATAGAAGATCACGGATATACTACTTAATTTTGTTTCCTAGACTTCTGTTATTGACGAAATAAATAAGATTATATATTTGCTAGTTAGTGGTTAAATTTAAATCCTCCTGGAAAACTCATCCTGCTTGAACATATAGTTTTGTAAAATAAAATACTTACCTTAACTCTCAATTCTCTCATTGGCTGTGGAGTAAGAACAGAACGGATTTGGGTAACAATCGCACCATCTATCCCACCTGTTACTATGGTATCACCTTCTTTTAATTGGCCATTCACCAATATCACGTCAATGGTGGTCCCGAGACCTGGAAGTGCTTTTACCTGAATGAAAAACGTATTAGACATAAGAAAACATATAAAATTTTAATTTTTTTTATATTATATATGTAGTGTTGTGTTTTTATACCTCCATAACAGTACTTTCTAACTCTTCACTAAACGACAACTTCTTGGCAAGCCTAGTTTGAGTTAATCTGCATATTATCGCCATTAAATCACCCATTCCATCACCGCTGTGAGCTGAAGTAGGTACCAGTGAAATGTACGATTTCTCATCTGGATTATCATAATGCATAGCAGCATTTAGTCCCTAAAAGAGAGAAATATTTATGAAATATGTAGGAGTAACTAGATTAATTTAAAGGGTTTTTACGGTAGCCGAACAAAGAACATAATGAGTCTGGTTAAGGTTGACGTAATATAATTCTAGGTACGATTGTAAGAGCCATCTTTTTTTATGAAATTATCTAATACTGAAGAGGTTACCCTATCTAACACTTTATAAATAATAATAATCAAAATAAAACATAGTGAACAGGAACCTGTTCAGCAAACTGATTGATAATGAGAGAGGATCTCTCGTCAAACTCTTGTTTCGTCATTCGCTTCAAGTTTTTGATTGTGTCTTCAACTTGGACATTGGGAGCTTTTTTCCATTCGAACAGTCGGTCAATCTAAAATAAATCACAGAGTAATATAAATGATAAATTAACATATCAATTTAAATAATAATAATAAGTTGTGTCATATAATATACCCTAAAAGTAAAAATTATTTTCATAAGGTATTAAAGAGATATGAATATCTCACCTTGTTTAACGCGACAACAAAAGGAGTTTGTTTCTTTTTCAGCAAATTGATTGATTCGATAGTTTGCGGTTCAAGCCCATGCATAATATCCACAACAAGAATGGCCATATCACAAAGATTTGAACCACGCGAACGTAAATTACTGAAAAAAGAAATTACCTATAGGGTTAATTACCTATTACAATATAACCTATATATATATATATATATTTAATGTACGTAAAGATCTAACTAACTATATACCTGAAAGATTCGTGGCCAGGCGTATCAATTATAAGTAATCCAGGTAATTTCAAATCGAATTTCTGGAACTATAAAATAAAATAATAATTATAATGAAGCATGAAATCTCTGACTGGTGGTATAATAGATGATATCATTACGGGAGACTGCTATTCAATTCCAAGTCTACCAAAGACCTTATAATCTGTCTACTCAGCTTGCAAGCAAGATAGGCCAACTTGATGTCTACTAGAGCAGGACATGTTATTGCAAATCTTGCAGATCAAATGGGTGTATTAAATGTGTTAGGACCTAACGAGGTTGATCTTGGCTAAAAATGATATCTACGTGAAACTTACAAATTTCACCATCTTAGTTTGTTCTTGAACCTTTTCGACTGGAATATTTGTTGCACCAATTTGTTGTGTAATACCTCCTGCTTCACCGTCCTGTACATTTGTTCTTCGAATCTAAAACGTTTTCATTTAAATAAAATGTCCAAACTTAGAGCACTTTCAATTAGCCACTGAACTTGACATCATCATATTATTCAATATTCATTATAGTCTAACAAACCCGTTATACCATTCATTAACAGTGGGACGACAACCTACATTGCATAATTAAATGTAGAATAGCCTACCATGCGTGCAATTTAAGAATTTAATTCTCTATCAAATAATTTATGGTCAAGTAATATTTATGGTCAAGTAATATGCAGAATGTCCATTGGGAATGATAAAAAACTTACCTTATCCAAGATTTTTGTTTTTCCGGTATCGACATGACCAAGTACACAAATAACAGGTGCTCGAAGTTTCTCTAATGATCTATTGTTTTCATTTGCTAGTTTTCTCATCTGTTAAAACAACAAAAACAAATCTTGACAATAAAATGAAGGAAATGGTTTAAACAATTGTAGTAATGGTGTTGAAAGTCATAAAAAAACATGAATACATCTTCAAATAATATAATATTTGATGATGTGTCTGGCACATCTTTATCAAAAATAGCAGAAATTATTCACACAGTTACTGAAGTACAGAATTTATCTTTTTCTGATCCACTGTAATTTTGATAAAAGTAGCATAAAGAAACAATTGGATTCAACTCCAACTAATTTTATACTCCTTATAAAAATCGTATATATAAACAGTATAAATACCTCTGCAAATTACTTTAGTTACTACAATTTTACAGCAGTTTTTTTGTTATTCTGATAAAGATGATATTATTACCGATATTCATATAGTTATGAAAAAACTCACTTCTATTCGATCTCTTGCTCTTTCTTTGATACGTTCAGGAGTTAATTTTTTATCGTCTTCATCTTCACTCTCGCTTTCACTCTCTGTTTCAGATTCTTCTTCTGAATCACTCTCCCCCTCACCGCTTTCTTCATCAGAGCTATCCTCCTCATCTTCATCTTCATCTTCATCACCAACTGATTGTGCACTTTTTGTCGAAATTTGTTTCTCTAGACTAACTTTCTTTTCAGATTTCTCTTTCACTTCTGATATAGAGAATTTTTTAAAGGATATTAAGTTAAGTACAATAGTATGTGCTAAAGTAAAAGTTTTATAATTTTTTTCCAATTTCTAGCGAATCTAATAAGACTCAGAGGTTATACTACAAAAAGAAGACATACCATTAGGTTGTTCATGCTCATCTTCAACGTCCCAACTATCGGCAATATCCTCTTTGTCATTAGCCTCCCATGATTCTGCAGTGTCATCTTTTTCTTTGTCCTTCCCTTCAACTTCTTAAATGATAAATGTGATTACAAATTGTTGAATTGTTGAATTTTGTAAATATGATTATGTTCATCCTTTAAACCAACTCTTTAAAAGATTGTGTATCAATAAAATACCAAATAAATTCAATTCAATTCAAACAAATTATGTCCTTATAATGTTTAACTTTATAACTATAGTTTTAAATATTATAAAATATATAAATAAAATAGAAATATTTTGATGAATTCATATCGAGTTTTTAGTTAGTAGAGTAATCTGAGTTTACTAAAAAAACTTTCCAACTTGTATTTATATAAACAATTATAAACTTTTACCAGGTGTATGCCCAGACTTCACTTCTTCTGTTTTTATTTCTTCAACTTGTTGTTGTTGTTGTTGTTGTTGTTGTTGTTGTTGTTGTAGGTTATTCTTATTGGGTTTCTTTTTCCTTCCATATATTTGCCGTTTAGGTTTATCTGTAGTAACTTCATCTTTTGATGGCACATGAATGCCTACATCACGGATACAAAAACACAAAATGAATTTCAACATGTATATTACTAGCATAGCATTATATAGTATATATACTTAGAATAGCAGGCAACACAGAAAATAGAATTACAAACTATTTATTAAGACACCTTCTTTCTGGATTTGTACGTCCTTGACAAAAGGTTTTCAAAACTTTCTTTTGTTTGAAAAACAGTTTCTTCCTCAATCACAAATGAACTGACCTTAAATTATGTTAATAAGCACAAAATAACATAAATATTAATTCAACTCTAATAGTTTAACACTAAATCGTAAATATAGCCTTACCTTGTTCTCTCATTGCTGCTAACATTGCTTCTGCTTTTCTCTTCTGTTCTTTTTGGGCAGGAGTTAAGAATTTACCTTCTCTTTTCAACCTTGCTACTCTTTCCTGTAACAAAAGAGCCCATCAAATTTGTTATTAAAGTCAGTTCACACCTAATACATGTTATCCCTAAATAACTGATTTTGTTGTTAATTAAATGACAAATTACCTTTTCTTTTTGCTTCTTCTTTTCTTTCTTCTCTTTCTCAAGACGTAGCTAAAATAATAAAACAAGCACATGAACTAAAAACCAAATGCTAAAAGTAAGATCTAAGTTGTTTTACATGGAAAATTATTGCTTATTAGAAATGTGATATATTGATATTGTTAATGATTTTCAAAGAAAATTTATACTTTTTCTATGCGTGCTTCTTCTGCTTGGTCTTCTGCTTTTAATTTCTCTTCTGCTTCATTTCGTAGTCGTTCTTCTTCTTTTTTCACCTCTTCAAGAGCTTCCTGCATTCTAAGGATAGCTGCTTTGTTTGGTTTTTTAGTTTTCTTCTCTTTCTCTTCTTCACCTTTCTTCTTTTTCTTTTTCTTCTTCTTTTTATCATTAGATTCTTCATCACCACTTTCACCAGCATCTTCTTCCTTGCCCTCTGTTTTATCTTCAGATACTATGCAAAATTTAAAAGGAAAATAATTGTTGAAATGCATGCAGTATGCAGTATTCATTTGAAACATTTATTAATCATAAAACCATGAGTAGAACATTCTTAAAATCAAAAACCTTCTATGAACATTAATTTTAACTTCAACTATTATAATTATTAACCTTGTCTTGCAGGCTCTTCCTTTGGAGGTTCGTCTTTAGATTCTTCTTTAGGAGGTTCTATATTTTCATCTTTTCCTTCATCTTCTTTAATAGTTTCATCTTTCCTCTTCTTTTTAGCTGCTTTTTTTCTATCTGCTTCCTTTTTCTTTTTTTCTCTTTCTTTCTTTTCAGCACGTTTCTGAGCAGCAGTTTTCATTCCTGATCCTTCCTCTTCATCTTCATCTTCATCTAAATTAGTATCTTTTTCATTTGCTTCCTTTGTTTCTTCTTTATTGGCATCTTTAGCAGGCTCTTCGTTATTTTCTACATCTATATCTTCGACATCAAGATTTTCTACTTCTTGTTCCTTTTTCTTTTTCTTCTTATTTTTTTTACTCTCTTTTTTGTCAGTTATTTCAAGTTCATTTAAAATATTAGCAATATCTTCATCTTCTTCCTTTCCTTTCTTTTTCTTTTCCTTTTTCTTTTTACTTTTGGGAGCAGATTTAGGTGCTTCTACCGGAGAGTCATTATCAGAGGGTTCTTCATTATCCCCATCATCATTGTCATCATCAAGCATTAAACTGCTAAATGAAGGTTTTGGAGGCTGAAAGGATCAAACAAATTATAATGTCAAATGAAATGTTATATTCAATTAATCAGCTTTATTATAAAACCTTTTTTGCAGTACATTATTTATTTATTTGTGATGTTACTTAAAATAAATAAGTAAAATAAATTCTTAAATTTGAAGACTATACACTTTTCAAAACCTAAATTATATTTCATTTATTGCAGTTGACTACAACTCTTAAATTTAAGGCTGATGTTCTTAAGATGTCCTTAATGGTTAGCCAAATCTCAACCATTACTGAAGATTAACCTGTTGTTGTATCATATATCCTATATCAGATTCTAGTTAAAAGAGAACATTGTGTACCTTTGTAGAAGATTTGACTTCAACATCAACTTCTTTATCTTCTTGCAAATCATCTCTAAATAATTAGTATATATATATGCTCTACTTTCTACAAAATAAATAAATTCTATATATACTTTTTACATAGGTCTCCTGTTGTAAGTCCAACAGATTCTTCACCAGTTATAAAGCCTAGATAAATCAATTATTATATGGTAAAATTTCCATGTAAATTCAAGCACGGTCAAAAATTAAATTAGAACATTTTGAAACATTTGATTTTGAACGTCAATGAAAAGCAAATTTTCAAAGATATTACGTGTCAAATGAATTATGTAATTATATATATTAAAAGAATATATAAAAAATATAGAAATTCAATACATACACATCTTCATTTTCCTCAGATTTCCCCTTTTTCTTCTTCTTTTCTTTTTTAGTTGGTTGTGTTATTTGAACTTCATCATTATCTTTTGTGAGATCAATGCCAGCTTCTTTCGCTATTTCATCAAGATCATTTTCCCTAATGATTTATTAAAAAGAATATATTTTTACATAATTATAAAAATAAAATATATATATGTATATATGATTGCTTCCTGAAGGTATACACATGTTTACTTAAAATCTTCTAAAAATTAACAGTAATAGATTGATTTGAGCAAAACATTGTAAAAACAAAATTGTACATACCAGTCATCATCATTATTCTTTCTGGTTTTTTTACCTTTGCCCATTTTATTGATTTTTCTTACTTGATTCTTTGAAAACTTGATTTTTAAGTCGTATCATAGCAAGTAAAAATATTGTCTGCACTTTTTCAGCTCACTAACATATCAAATATTTCTGGCAATAATATTTTATTGTAATCTAAATAATAACATAAAAATAAATTATTTCCATGTATTAAGAATTATAACATTATATATAATATACATACATACCTTCAAAATTAATTTTATATATATATACAAAATTTACTGCTATAAAAACATATTTCAGTAATTCCATTCAAAAGAATCCTTGATTATTATATGAGTTATCTATGAGTCTTGGCCACACAATGAACTATGAATTATTGTTATATATGCATATACATTATCAATTTTTCAATAACTCCAAATTTGAAGATAACTAATTTTTGACTTTTTTGCATGTATATTTATATTATTCATAATATACTTCACATACTATTTATATATGAAGATATTGTTTACTGTCTGTTTTCACATTTTAATCTTCAGGTTTCTCTTTTATAATTGTAGTAATCTCTTGTTGAAATGAAATATTCTTTATATATATATATATATATACTAAAACCTTTTAATAGGACGTCTAAGCAATTTAAATAATTCAAATCATACTGACTCTCTTTTCTCTTATGACAAGAAAAAGGTCTAGAAAAGATTGGTTTGCAACTTTTGTTATAAAATCTTTGAAGCTATTTCTTGCAGACTGAGCATAATTTTGTGCAGCAATATAGATGCGTTATTGTACAGTACAGTATAGTACAGTACAGTTCGGTTATTTTCTTTAGGGATGTTTTGGATATTATATGGTATGGTATATATATATATAGGTTATTGATTTCTGATAGCGCAATCAAATATATATTTTCTTTTTTCATATGTTTTTTTAAAAATAAAAAAAAGCAAAAAATCTATAATGTTATGATTATCTTGACTGTATGAACCCTTTTCAAATTTATGGTAGCAACAAACACTTATAATTTATGAAAACACCTTAAAATTTTAAATTAAAAAATCTAGCTTTATCATATATATATATATAAAGAATACCTTTCAAATCACAAAGAAAAAAAATGCCACAACATATCTAATACCTCCATAATCATGAATAATAAAAAAATATATATATAAATAATAACAAAAAATTCATACATAAAGATAAAACTATTAACTTATAAACCATTTTCCATGGTGAATAAAGATTTCTCTGATTGTCACTTTATGCTTTGGCTCTCTCTACATCCAGACATTTCAATATTTTGTTGCTTGTAAAACTTCTTTGGATTTTGTTATGTTTTGATGTTTTTTTTGTTTGAGATTAGGCAATGGATTTCATTGAAATACATATATATATATACCCTTTTTTATAAGAACTATCACCTCGTTGTTCTTGTTTTTTGGCAAATTTAAATTCTTATTGGATCTTACGATGCTCTCTTACGAATTTGAGTTTTGTAACTTTTTAACATGATTCCAGTAGGAATCTGTGATTATATATATATATAATTAATTCTGCCAACTTGCAGTCTTTACTCTCTTTTAGTTTTATAGATGGCTCCGCAGATGACGTAGTTTGTTGTCATTTCCAGTCCCCTCGGAAAATGGCAGTCAAAAAAATCGGT
>JAUEKX010063583.1:0-13255 GCA_031834005.1 Dendronotus venustus
ATATTGGATAGCCAAAAATAGTAAGTTATTTAAATTAGGGTTCGCTTTTTGGCATACCTCATTAACAATATAATTTATACATTACTGATATGAGTTATAGATAATGTAATTACTATATACGTTTTAGATTAAAATAAAAAGTTGTTCTTAATCTATTAGCATCTTCATCTACTTTTACCTTATTTTTTATTTTTAATTATCAAAAGTTACATTAAATAAAAAGAATGATTTGTCTTTCAGATTCAAATTTTAAATCATTGTAAAGTTGTTCAATTTTCAAGCATTTTTAAAAAGTTTTTTTGTATATTTAAGTTAGATAAATTACTCTTTTGGTTATCACCACTTTTTAAAAAATTCCTTGGTACTTGCATAACCAATCTTCTCTCTTTCTTAAAGATATGCAAAAAACATTTTTCGAAATTTGAAAATTTTCCGCCAAAACTTGTAAACCATTGATAGGAAATTAGCAAAATTCTTGCAGAATAATACATACACAAACATTCATTATTGCACAATTGATTCAATATTTAAAAATAATTTTACATGGAAGGATAAGAAATTCGATTTTCTAGATTTTTATATCTGTCAAGAAGTAACTTTTTTTATGTAAGCTGATTTGCAACATAAATTATTCAGTAAAAGGCAACGAGTATGAGAGAATGTGCAAAACGTTTCATGCAGATAATTTTACTTGATAACAAATCCTTTCACTTTCAATATCACACCAAATTGTGGAATAATCTGAGTGCTTTTAGCACCCGGCCGGGTTTTAAAACTCTCGGCCGGGTTTAAAAACACCCGGCCAAGTCTTTTGTCCGAGCCTCCGAACATAAGTGCGGGGACATGACATTTTGTCAAAATCAGCCACGGTAGTTTTCACTCCGAACCGTATAAGTTACAAATATCTAATGTAGACGCTATCCCTGATAATTTCTATTTTTAGTAGTTTGACTCATGAATCCGTAACAGTTTGCTCTCGTGTAGACATAGTATTATAGAGAGATTCGAATAATAGAGATTCGATTTAGAGAGAGTCAACTGTAGTTTTAAAAAATTCAGCACGTGCGATTGGACAGGTAAAAGTATAGTTGGCAAGTGCGATTTTTCACTCGTGTAAACTATTTTGCACTAGTGGGCACGTGCACGTTATCTCGACTACCTTTTATGTCGACCTTTCCGTTTCTCGATCTATTTTTGTCGGTCCCTTGGGCATTTCAACCTCCCGTAGGCAAAAACACGCTCGTTAACTCGACTACCTTTTATCTCGACCTTTCAGTATCTCGACCTAGTTTTGCCGGTCCCTTGGGCACATTTTATCACGTTATCTCGACCTTTTCGGTACTTTTTTGAAATTGATTCTAAATGTTTTTTTATAAGCATAGAAAAATCTAAAATCAGGCTCAGAGATGCTTTTTCAAACATTCAAATTCTTTATAAACATTCGAATGCTTTGCAATGTCTTCAACATTCGTCGCACATTCGAATTCTCAAATGACAAAACTGAGTGTAAGAGGCAAGCTAGTATTGCTGATTATTTCTTAAAATAAACAAGCTAAAACAGAAAGAATAACAGTTATCTTGTTTTTTTTGTCTGACTAATACCTAGTCCAACCCCCTGAACAGTCTAATGAGCTCAAAAATTAATATTGTTAAACTTTCATTATCTCGACCTTTTTCGCCATAGGCGCTCCTTATGTCGACTTCCCGATCTCGAACTTTCGT
Organism: Dendronotus venustus; assembly: GCA_031834005.1. Classification (NCBI taxonomy): domain Eukaryota; kingdom Metazoa; phylum Mollusca; class Gastropoda; order Nudibranchia; family Dendronotidae; genus Dendronotus; species Dendronotus venustus. Next base: position 1,723 of record JAUEKX010063583.1, read on the forward strand.
TATCTCGACCTTTTTTCTTGGTCCCATGGAGGGTCGAGATAACGAGCGTCGACTGTATATATATATATATATGTATGTATATATGCATATATATAACCCCAATATAAAAATGGGTTGGAAAAAATTAAATGTAAAACAAATGTAAATGAAATCGAAAAATCATATGCAGACGTTATAAAAGAAGGTTTAATTATAAAATCAGCAATTTAATCATTTGAGTCCAAGAATCAAAGAAAACCATACCGCAAATGGTGTGCAAGCAACATCATAATTCACAGAAAGAATTTACCTTCCATGAAGAAGAAAATAACAAGAAAGCAGATAAACAGTTTGTTGACCAACTTATTTTAGACATCCATATTTTAGTGAATGTCAAACATCTCTCTAGAATCAGAAAATCCAGAAATGACAAGAAACATCCAATTAAGGTTGTATTTTTAGTTAGTTCTGTGCCTTCTCAGGTAACTGAAAAATCTTAAACATTGATAATATCTTGATTTCACCTACTAAATTATACATCTCAGAGCATCTATTCCTACTTATTAGCCTGTTTGTAAAGGATGTCTTTGACGCTCCCGATATTTTTTTCGGAAGTTTTTGAATCGCTCCTGGAATTAACGACACGGGACTAGCCCGGACCCGATCATTCATAGCAGCCTCTAATACTATGCTAGGTTTAGCAATATTTCAAGCCGCTCCTAGACTTTTTAAGCGCTCCCGATCCTAAAGGTTTTCTCAAGTGCTCCCGAGATCTCGTCCAAATGGGACATCAATTCCAAACGGGCTTATTAGTATTTAATAAAATAAGTACAACATCTGCAGATTCTTCATACAAATTCTACAAGGACTGCAAATCTTTCTATCATAAGATTTTATGATTAGTGATTGGGACAACATTGCTAGAAAGTGCTCCTATTTTTTTTTTCATTTTTGCAAGAAATTGAAAACATTTTTAATTAAAAATATTATGCATATCGATACATAATTTCTTGCAAAAAAATTCAAAACTTCAATTTCAAAAAAAGCCTAGTCGATTTCTTATTTGCATAAAAAGAGCAAAATAAATTTAAAAAAAATAGGTATATACATATATAATAAATAAAGAAAACGTAAACTGCCTCCTAGACCTAGCTGCTACATAATCTTGGTGCATAAATTATTAGAAACAAACTCAAATTTAATCATATGCATCCTTAAATACCCCCTTCCCCCAATTTAATGCTGAGAATCAGTTTTAACCCCTCAAATTATCCAATATTGCATTAGGAGATACGGGTGAAATTTTTATCCAGTACCACGACGGTTGGTTGGTTTGATGTTACATCGTTATTTGTTTTGATACGGTTTCCACTGTACTTTCTCGTTGATCATTATTGGTAAAACCATGACCATATTCTTTAATATACTTTTTATATTAGTCTAGTATTATACCTGTATTTTTATCCTTAATACTTAACGAATTAATATAAAATTATTATGATAATTTATACATGACCCAATTCATGTTTTAGACTTAACCTTGAAATTTAAAAACTTATAAATAGTCTTGGTTTTAAAGAAAAAATCAAAACAAATCATAAAAATAATGGTACCTTTACTTTTGATTCTGGCTAACCGATCAGCCAACAAATCATGCACTCATTAACAACTCAAACTGAGCAGTGTTTGGATTAACTAATAAAATGAATAATCAAATTCAAACTCTTATACAGGAGTGTCTTGTTAGCACAGGACATGTAGAAAATTGTGCTGCATTTAGAAGAAAAGATGTTCTACTGCGCGCTAATTCAAATGGCTTTACGGTAAGGGTTTTAACTGTCACTGTTGACTGTATATTCACTGCTGAAACCAAAATGTCCCAATATTTAAATCAAATATTTACTTTCTGAAAATAACGCTACTAACTAAAAAGATTTTTGATAATCATGTGTTGTTTTTCCCTATTTTAGTCTATTTTTATAAATTTGCTTATACATAATTAAGGTATGTGGTGTAGTCATTTCTTCCTGATAAAACTTGTATATATTAAAATCATAGACAAGTAAATACAATGTAAATACATAGTAACATTCACGGATATTATCAGAAACACACTTTTCAGCCTCCTTTTTCTTAACTTCTACTCAAATCCAGCTATGTTTCTTAACTGTTCTTAATTAAAAGTAAATATATATATATACATTATTTATGCATTTAATATCAACAATTTGCCTTTAGTGCAAAGTTGTACTTATATAAACACTGATGAAATCAGTAAAATCAATATATAATTATGATATTCATGACTTTCTATGTCTCAAAAACTATTGTTTGTAAATATTTTTGAGCCTTGATGACTGTATATGAATACAAAAACATTTCATAATCTTAGTAAATACAATTAAAAATAACTTGACACAAGAAAGGATGACCAAAAAGAGCAGGAGTCTTGCATTGAAAAACTAAAAAAATGTGACCATGCACCCGGTCTTAATATATGCATTATGTCTGAAAAGAGAAAAGGAGACTTGTAAAAGAAATGCTAGCAGATATATGTATATATATAAACAAAACAAAGCTGCATATATAACCACTGATAGATCATATTATTATCACATAAAAAATTATTTTATTATGATACAAAGTTGATTTTCTTATAAAAAAAGAGTGTGTATAAAAGAAACCAGTCTACGAAAATTCCGTTCCTTAAGAAAAATAAAAAATAAAAAGGTTTGTAACTTAACATAGTTTTAAAATTTTGTAAAAAAAAAGTTAGCATGAAATTTGCCTTAACTTCAGAACCTTTGGTGGACATATATTTTATGATAATTTTTAGAAATATATATACAAATATTCACTTTTATCAAGAAACAACTACAGAATCAAAGAATGAGAATTTTTTAATTAAACCTTTTTTGAAAATTGTTTCTTATCTGGCAAGAAGTGAGTACTGGTGTTTTTTTTTTTTCTGCAAAGTTGACCACAGTTTCTAATAAGTAAACATTTTACCATTATAAAGATATTATTTCCTTAAGCTTTTTACAACAAATCATAACAAACCGCTACACTAATCATTCATATTTTGAAATGAAATAACATTACCTCACCATTGAGTTTGGAATAGGAACGTTTCCCTGTTTGATGAATGGTTGTTGTAATCATTTGATTATCATATATGATATATATATCCAATTATACAAGTGGATGGTGTTATGGAAGGATTCAGTTGTATCAAAAGTTATTTCTTCAGCATTGGTATATATATATATACATAGGTATATATATATATATACCATGCATAATGCAATTTTAGACCAGACTATCAAAAATAAAAGTATTATTAATAATAGTAGCAAAAATGTAATTCTTAATTAGCATGAAAGTCAGTGTTCAGTGTGACATGTGCGTAATATATATAGGTAAAGGTTTCAAAGGCAAAAACAAATACTATTGGCTGACTAGTGGAAGTAGGTTACATTTTTACCTCTTACCATTTAAAACCCTGTGAGATGCATAGTAATGACGATAACTTCTATGTCACTTGAAACATATCTACAGAGATCTCTACGGAAAATGAATGCCCCGTGTCGTGTGATTTTCAGCTTAAAGAAAACTGTGTTACCGTCACTGAAGCCCGCTGTCGAGAAATCCTTTAGGAGTTGTGTTGTGTACAAAATTAAATGTCCGCGATGCCAATCGTGCTATGTCGGTTATACGTGCCGACATCTCATCACACGAATGAAGGAACATCGTTCACCTAAAGCACCAGTCACGGTTCACATGAATGCCTGCTTGCAAATGTTATCAATTGACGACGTTGAGATTGTTGCATCGTCTACAAAATCTGAAAAACATTTAATGACTCTCAAGGCACTCCTTATAAACCAATTGAGACCAAAATTAAACACGAGGGACGAATACAGAAGTCACGTGTTGACACTGAAATTTTAATATCCGCCCGAGACTTGCATTAATTTTGCAAGGCTTTCTTTTGTAGAGTTGCTGTTTTTTTTTATCAATTTCTTTCAGTTGTGTTTCATTTGTAGAGGAGTACTGTGGATATGCTGATACGATATCTAAACGATTTTTTTAAATTCTTATTTTTATCGATTTAGACCCGAAGATGATCTTATAAGATCGAAATATATTGTTCAAAAGTAAATAAATATGACACCATTTTTGGTCCTTATTAAATTCATGAATATTTAATGCCATGCAATACATGATAACTACATAAATGTATTTTCGTATAATGTACCCATAGTGATAATCTAATGTAGAACTTACCGAGAAGGAGAAAGCTATGTTGAGCTTAGGTTTGGACCATTCATTCGTAGACAAAAACAAGAATATCAAATCCTTCATTGCTGCCATCTTGGAGAATGTTGCCGAAACCGTTGATAAATAAATCAGTCCTGACGAAAGAGAAAACTTTCACGAATTTTTACGAGCGTACACCCACATCTTCACGAAAAATGTTTATGCTACAAAAGATTATACATACTATTATCTGAAGCGGTTAATCACTAACAAAAACTTAATGGTAGTATCAGGCGATAAAGAGTCATGTGTATTAGTAATGAACAGGTTTGATTACATAAGTAACTTATACAAGGTATGATTGACGAGGGAATTAACAACGGGATATACAAGTACGCTGAAGATACAACGCTTCGTGATCTGAAGGTTTTCAAAGATTTCCTCTGCAGGAACTTTAATACATACAAACACTATAAAGAAATGATTCTGTCAACAAATCAGCTAGCTCAGCTATACGGTTTAGCAAAAACGCATAAATTTGCTGACATCAACAACATCGATGTAAGGGACTTGAAATTTCGGTCCTATTATAGCTCAATAGGGACATGTACATACAAAGCGACCCAAGTAGTTGCCAGATATCTTCAACCACTGTTATCTGATAACGAATACATGATTACTAACACGCAGAAGTTTCCAACCATGATAAAAAGTCAACCACCGTTAAAACACGACGAAGAATATGTTTCCTAAAACTTGGAGAGCCTTTTCACCAACGTCCCTGTTAGAGAAACAATTGAATACATTCTTGATGAGATATATATGCATGATAAATTACCAAAACTTTCGACGAGATTGATACTCAAGCGCTTACTAACGAAATTGTCAAATGAAAATTTGTTTATATTTGATGGTAAATTTTACCAACAAATTGACGGTTGTACAATGGGCGGTCCGTTGTCCGTGGTTTTCGCAAACATTTTTATGACCAAAATGGAAAAAGATATTGTTGAACCATCAAAACCTGAGTTTTATCATGAAAAGATCAGATTTACGATCGAGATTTCGCCAACAAAGTTTCTGGACACTCAAATTCTATACAATGACACCACAATAGAAACGTCTGTACATAGAGGGGAAAACAAAGTAGCAGTTCATTGGAGCTCTAAAGTACCCAAAAAATACAAACGCAATACAATCGACTCAGATTTGTACAGAGCGCAGAGAATTTCCTTTGATAATGAAAAAGTGATTATTGTAAACAAGTTCCCGTCTGTTGGTTTTCCGAAATGATTTGTCTCTAGTGTTATCAGGCAATTCATAAGAAGGCAGAACGACGAACTGATAATCCCTGAAAATCTGTTTGAAGAACCGAAACCCTATGTGCGTATCGAGCTACCATTTTGTTTGAAGAATGAAAGTGTTGCAAAAACATTCCTGTCCAAACTTTACGAATTCACGAAGAATAAGTATACCGTTTCAATCTGAAAAGTCAAAAGAAAGCTCAAGAGCCAAAACCCACACCCAAGCTGTAAAATTTATGTTGGCGAATGCTTATGTGGGGAAACTTACAACGGCGAAACAACAAGAAATGTAGAAATACGCTGGGGAGAACACAATTCGCTAAAAGGCAATTCTGAACCTGCAATGCATTTAGAAAAAAACAATAATAACCATCTTTTCAACTGGGAAATTCTAATGTCAGTAATAAAGGAAAAACTTAGAAGCTTTCCAAATGTTGCATTGAAAAAGCCAACACTCAACAATCGACTTGAGACTAAGCAATTAAACCTTTTTAGAAACGGCATAACCTGAATTATCTTATATGTAGAACAAAAGAAAACACATTTATTGTCATGACACCCGTGATAATTGATGTGATTTCTCAATTTTAGCAATTTCTTTTAAAAGTTGTAGATACTTTTTAAAATACATTTTACTGTACTGACGATGACGTTAAGTCGAAAAGCTTTTGTAAAATAAATACAATTTTTTGTTTACTTGAATTTTATCTGACAAAATCATATACTTCAACATCATTTTCTAATCGCAGGAAAAAACCTATTGGTATCATTAACATTGCCATTTGTAGTATTATCACATTGTTCATCAAGTGCAACAATTTCATTTGCAATAGCCATTTTAATTTTTTAGTCTTCAACTTACAAACAACAATATAGTCAAGTACAAACCAAATATAAACAGTATAACAATGTATTAACTTTCTTTGTTGTTCCTTTTCTTTCCTTCTTTCTTTTCTTTCTTGTGCATCTCAATCTTTCTCCTTTCTCCTTTCTTTCTACTTTAAATCTCACTGTTAAAAAAATCTCAATCATCAAAACAAATATTTTAATCTACCCGCCACCAATCTGCACCGCCATTATGTTCGTTTTTTGTTACCGCTTCTATGCTCGCAGTTCAGTTAATTCGAGAAATGCAATGATTTCACACGACGTCATACTTCACACAGACAGAATGAACCTAATATATAATATATAATGAACTCAGAATTATATGAAAATTATTTTTAAATTTCTTAAATATAAAATCAACCATGAATAAAGTTAAGTTCCGAACAGATAGAGAAAGCTATGTATGTATTATGCTATATTGCTTGCTGTTTTTATAGTTATCCTTGAAGGAAATGGAAGATTTGAATATTGGCTTTCAAAACTTAGCAGAAACTCACAGCAAGGGAATCACACTTAAAGACATACACTATAGAGTGATTCGTGCAGACAAATATTCCATATATGGAAAGAAAGTATGTTATTTTTCCCCAGTCAATGGATTCGTGTGTATTGAAGAAATCTTGAGAAGTAATTTTTTTTAATTCCTTGATATTATTGCATTTTACTAACTAACTAGTGCGTAAGGGCCGAGAGATTGTTTAGCACTTTACGTCCAAATTTGTGCAATCCTTAGAGAAACTAGTGACCATCTTATTGTTTATAAAATGCAATTTTCTCATTTGAAAATCTGTAATTCTATATCACTTAGAGAGACTTTAGTTACATATTTCATGATTTATCGACTTAGAGCCCTGGAATAAAAACTCTACAAATGAATATCATTTATTTTATATTTATTTATTTTATATAGAATAAAGAAGGAATCGTAATGATTCGTACAGCTACATTGGTTATCCTTGCGTTATACTCACAAGATATGTACCCTAGTATATGCACAGAGGCTGTTGAAAAACTAGGTGAGGCAAGGATGTTTATACAACGGTATAGAAAGAGATACGGACTCGACTAGACCTCCCCAACTGAATAATTAAATCTATTCAAAATTTATTGAATTTCTATGCTATTGTTTCCTTGTTTGCCCCTCCATATTCTAAGGAATTGCGGTATTTTACGGGATTCTCTAGATTTTTATTATGTTTGCATTTTTTAAACTTACTCATCTATATGTTCGTTCTTCTTGAATTAAACAAAAATAAACACATGAGTGGAAGAAAAAACTAATGTTTCACAGGCTGTGTTTATTGATGTACAAAGAAATAATTGCAACACATGGGATTTTGTATGTGAACGTTCTGTTGCCATATTATCGTTATCAAGTTATCGTACTATTTCATTCTTTGGAACTGCCTTATTAAAAGAGAAGATAATCTGTTAATAGTAAATGGAGAAATGCCCTGGAAAAAAGTTTATTTAGATTGTTTGTCTTAACTTATACTCCTTTTTCTTTACAGGTGATTACTTTCGTGAAAAAGGCAAATAACATTGTTCAGCAAACTATGTTATGGATACGTAAAGATATCTTTACTTTGATTTATCGAATATTTCGCTTGTATTACAGGGTGAATTATGTAAAATTATAACGAGTAATATAATTTTGTATTATGGTTATAGCACAAATTTCAATTACTCGATAATCTTGTAATCTAGTTATTCAGATTACAATTCGATTATAAAACTTTTGGACCAAATAATGTCAAACGAAAGGTGTTAAAACAGACAAACATTTCATTTACATTTACACCGAGTTTAGAATCGATAGTTTATGTAGCACACAATTTTATGTAATAGTAATTTATGTGCAAATTACAGTCAAGAAATGTTTCTATAAGAAACATGAGACTGACCAAAATTAAGAAACATTTAGGCTCAAAATATTATGTAATATTATAGATAGATATTCATTCAAAATATATGGTTTAGTGGTATAACTTTGTAGTAATAAAGGCCAAATATTGCTATTAAAGAATTTTATTTTTATAAAACATTCAAGAAACAATCAAAACTGTATTTGATTAAAAGGCGAGGCTGAAGCCCGAAATGTGAAGGTGTAAAGAAGAGAAACAAGACGTTTGTTAATGGTGTGAATAGTTATAAATAAATAAATAGAATGTAAATATGTACAACGAATTATAATTAGAAAATCCCCAGTTATAGTAGAAACTGTTTCTACTAATTCAATTTCGTTCCGTGTGAATCCACCTTTAGATAGAACATAGACGTTTCGTTTAATATGGATAGAATGAAAAGCAAAATTTTTAATGGACAGCAGGCACAATATTAGTCGAGTGTATAGCGGGAATCTTCAAGCCTTCTTGTTTTATTAAATTTTTTTTCGTAATAACAAATTGAAGAATCAATTTCTGCGAATAACAAGCAAAATTGAAGATGTTCCTGAATGTTAAATCATTTTTTAGTCCAAAAGCATTTGCAGAGGTGATTATCTGAAATATCTGTTATTGGGGTATGTGGATTTTGAATGATTCTTAGAAAACATTCCTTTCTGGAAAAATTTGTATTTGCTCTAAAAATCTAAGTAAAAATCTTGCTCCTGGAAGAAAAAAAAATACGTAGGCCGTTTTCTGTTTTATCCATCAACACAATACACAAAACACAGAATGCGTTGGAGTGAAATGTCAATGATTGCGTGCAGCTTTATTTATTAAACTAGTCCAACTGTTCGGTTATATTGCTACTATGATAGTTGTTTTGAAAATCAAGTTGAAAAAATAGATATGTGCTCTCTGGTGCCTAATAGACGTCTCATTTACATTTCGAGTAACGAAATAAACGATACTTACCTGTAAGTTGAAGTTTGTTGATGAGTATTCTAGGAAAAAAACCTATCCCGAAGAAACACCATCAGCATCAGAAATCAAATTACAAAAGTTGAATCAAATTGAATTTCTTGCAATTACAGTATTATCTTACAACAAGAAATAAAAAGTGTACAAAAAATCCCAAAACGTACGTACGTTATTAAAAAAAAAGTGAAAAGTATGTTATAAATGATATCATTACAAAATAAAACAGTAAATAAAGAAACTAAAATATTCACAAAACTTATCCCAAAGAAATTATTACATATTGAAATTTTATTGATCATTAAGATAAAGTAAACACAATCTCCGTTATTACACATTACCATTCAACGAAATTCTTTTATATACTCTATTAAATGAAAATACTTTACGAAAAAAATGTCACATAAACATAATCTTCTACCCCTTCCTTCAAAAGAACAGTTTTTTATTTAAAGGAAATTTACGCCAGTTTAGAACTTCGAGATATGCAAACACCAGTTACATACGTAACATTAAAATATAAATTTGGGTTATTTCTAAAGGTAATCACGATATGTATTGCTAATATTCTGACATATACACAGCCCACAAAAAGATTTTTTGTTTCTAAAAAAAATGCTCTCATCTAAGATTTTAATGAATTGCATTGGCTTCTATTCTAGCTAAGTAACCAGGTTTTATAAGACACATTAACTCAGCTGTTGTTTTAATTAAAGGAATACAACAAAGAGTAAATATTTTTAATGCGGATTCTTTCCTCGATAAAGCCCAAACCGAAATGATGAAACGTGATGTAACAAAAAAACTAATGAACTACAATTAAAACACTTGAAATAAAAATCTAATGAAGTGTTGAATAATTAGGATTTCGTTTCTTGTAAAGTTTCCTGATGAAATAAACCAATCCAACTAAGAATATCACTAGAAACATGCCACCGATGAAAGAACCAGTATCGAATCGTCGTCCATCTGATTTTGGTTTTGGTTTTGGCAGTGGTTGTGGTGTTGTTGCAGCAGGTGACGATGATGGAATGGTTGTTGACGAACTGGATGGTGTAATGATGGTCGAATTCATTGTAATGTTCATTGAAGATGACATTAAAATGGAAGTCATACTTACTGATATCGAAGTCATGTTTGAGGATATCTTTGAAGACATGGTTGAGTATACATTTGATGACATGGCTGAGGGTACATTCAATGACGCGGCTGAACTACTTTTGATTTTTGTGTGAGGCAATGTTGATGCTAGATAAAAAAAGTATTTTTATCATAAATAAGTAATAAATAATAAGTATTTTTTTGAAACTTCTGACTTAAATCTTTTTTCATATAAACTTCCTTTCTCCTCAAAAATGTTGAAATTAAACATACATCTGGCGTAAATTAGAAGATTTAAAAATCACACCGTATTCCATACACTCAGTTATAACACACAATTCAATAAAACAGTTTGGAAAATCATGTGGATATTGCAGACATTGGACATGTACATGATAAGTAAGTAGTAGTAGTAGTAGTAGTTGTAGTAGTTGTAGTAGTGAGTTAAATATATTCGAAATTCCACTTGCTAACCGTTTCTCTTGCTGTTTTCAAGTTTTAAGATCAGTCTTAAAATAGATATTGTCTCGAGTTTTAGTAACTATCTTTTAGTTTACAGTTTTATCATCCAGCGGTTAAAAGTAGATTAAAAGGTTTCATACTTTCCATTCCATAGATTATTATAGTTAGGCTGCAAATATTTCCTATATTGATAGTCAGGTCTTTATCATCTAACAAAGAAATCTTATGGCTCAGCAAAGGGTCTTCCATGTCAAATCAACAAAAAAAAAAAAATGAAAATGTAACCAGACCCTCTCAGAATGATTTTTGGCACAATCGCTAAGTTTCATGAGTACATTATTTGTGCCAAATTTTAGCTCATAAGTCCCAGCGGTTCCTGAGATATAGATGCTTGGTCCCGGTCCCTTTTTGACCCACTTTTTTCAGTGCCGTGATAAACTTTCACTACCAGATGCAACTGTTTCTACTATAACTCTTGATAAAATTAAGCTTGACTCTTGAAATTTGGTATCTGACCGTTTTAAAGGGTGATGAAGTCAAAAAACAGGGAATTGTGAAGTCTTCATTCCCTTATTTTGGTTTTAAAAGAAATTCAAAAATTTTTTTTACAGACACCGGCATGGACAAAAATGAGCCTAAAATATGTTGCCCAAATGCTGTGGGCATGAAATTTTGCCA
>JAUEKX010063805.1:0-13251 GCA_031834005.1 Dendronotus venustus
TAACCCTGAACCTAACCCTAACCCTAACCCTTACCACTCACAAATAATAAAAACTTTGCAAGCAATTTTGTTTTTGACTTAAAACAGTTATGGCGTTACATACTATTAAGTTTTGGCGATGATTACATGAATATAAAAATGGCTTGTGCATTTCAAAAAACACTCAATTTGGGGTCCAATAAATATGACATTTTTAAAGTAAGATTTTAAGAAAGAAAATTCAATTTGGACGGTTGTGTTGCACGTTCAACGCGAAAGTTTTGATTGAGTTTACGAAAACAGACGATGACAAAACAAACGATGTGTGAGCTCTATTGTTCTTTAATTTCTAATATTGTTTTTCTTCTGTAGGAATGAATAAAAAAGATTCTCAACTCAAATTTTCCAGTAAGAAGCATCACAAGTCGATACAAAAGTTCTCTTTATTACAAAATACATTGATCATACTTCGTCGCTGTCGAAACGTTCAATAAAAGAAGTGAACAAACCTGATAACCAAATATCTTTCTTTCAACAAAACGAAAATCCCTGCCGGACCAGTTCCATATTTCAACACAACCATACGGGGAGTATTTCTCGTGGTACTCAAGTGAAACGCACTAGTGAAGCTGTTCGTCTCTCCAGCACCCAATTTGCCATCTAGTGTTCCCAAAAGGTAATATCCAAAACTTTCATCAAGAACCTCCATAGCATGTCTTGGGAACTGGTGGTTATCTGAGGTCAATCTGAACTTTAGGTTGTTTTTTTTCGCTAGATTTCCACAATCGGGTGTGAGTCGTTTGGAGTGTGAGAAGATGTAGAGTAAAGATGGAGCTGGCAGACCAAGGGCAACATGGTTATTCCATGTCTTCCAATCCTTACCTATAAGCAGGAGAGAACATTTGATTTATCCAAGATGAGCTGTTCAGTATTAAAAGATAAAAGTTAGTTTCCAAACACCCCTCTTCCCATGATGTTATGACCAGTTAACTCCCTAGGTTACCACTAGTAAAATAGCAGCAATGAAATTTTTCATTTTAGCTACAAATTACATCAAATAACGTATGTAGTTTAAAGTGAAGAACGTTTTTAACCTAAAAGAACCTAAATATCTATAAATTTCCCTAATTTTCTTGTTAAAATAGGTAGTAAACAGAATTTAACTTGAAAAATAATACCTTCTAGAGACCAAATCATTTTACCGTATTTATGGGCTGATTATATTTATGATAGGAGTGAATAAAAGGTACACGAACCATGATACAATTTATAGTAGCTAGTATATGTATCTTTTATTTCTTTCGGGTAGGTCGTGATCGTATCTATACCAACGATGCTTTTTTCATCAGGATGTTGAAATACCATGATGTATAACTACCATTCCAAAGAAAATAAAAATAAAAATAAAAATTAATACACCAACAGTAACAATGAGCGTCTGAACAAGAGAAAATATTAGAAAGCAATCTGATGTTTCGTGTGCAAACAACAGGAAAGATTTCGGGATTTAAAAAACCAATTAGAACTAAAAAAACTAATTTTTTGTTTGTTGACTCATGTGCTTATTTGTGGATGTTTTAGGTTTTCAATGGGAACCAATGAAGAAAATTGCAATCAGTAATCATATTAAGGTTTGTTCTAAATCATAAGCAGTAAAGAACCTGTTTATTTACATCATAAGCAGTAAAGAACCTGTTTATTTACATCATAAGCAGTAAAGAACCTGTTTATTTACTTAAATAATGAGAATTTAAACAGTGTTCGCTGCAATATGCCGGCGAAAAAAAAATTTTTTTTTTTTAATTGAATTGAATTGAAAAAATCATTTTTTCGTGTTTTTCGCTTAGATTAGGGGGTATCTTTAGACTTCAAAAATCTCATAATTTAACAGTTCCTAGATACATATTTTCTTATGAATAATGACAAGGTTTTTAATAATAAAATATTGACCAAGTTTAAAATTTTTATAAACATATATGAACTGTAGTAGTAGGGTAGTTGATGTTCGAAAGTAGCTACACAAAGAAAGACTTACGTAATGGCCGCTAACATCATCTTTACTCTTACGGACAGCGGAAGTTCTAATCCAACTAAGGTAATCGGTGTTTAACCGTTCACCAACAACGACTGGAACATTTTTTGAATCGAAGAGAAAAGCGTACATCGAAGAGTATTTCATAAACGTTTCGAAGTGTAGCTGTCGATTCTTGTCTGCAATGACTTGAGGAGATGAGTAATCAAGAAATCTGTAGTTTTCCATTTCTCGAGTATTATTCATAACGAGATAGCCATCTATTGTGAACAAAAGAGAAAGTTTGTACAGCAAAAATTTCTAATAACAATAAAATTTCTGAAGTATCTGAAGTTATTTAAAACGACTCGTCTCACTTTTCTTTCGAGCTTCATAGGATTACAATAAACTCAAAACATAACAAGTCAGGTGATCGCCCATTATTTTATTTGTAATAAAAAATTTCTTACTTCCAGGTAGATAACGATAATTAATGACCAACTTGAGATTATTAACGACATGCTCTTTCTTCTTCGATTCTCCTTCTTTCCAATAAATCAAGAAACGTATCCCAAATGAGTTCGGGTAATATTCCCCATATAACACGCTCACGTAACCTGATATGTTTGGAGATATCGCATACGCATGTTCAGTTAGCGACGTCATATTCCAAGTGATGACAGGCCATGGTTGTGTTGCCATTTCGGGTTCCGAAATGGAGTCCAGGCTAGCGCAATCTGATTCAATATGAATAGGTGCGATGTAAATAACTTGATTTACACCCTCGTCTCCAGGCTCCTTTGGCGAGTACGAAAGAAAGGCGTCTTTAATTAGCACCTCACCCTCCAATTTTACGTTTTGAAATTCGAGCACAATAAACTTTTTATTTTGTGTATTGAGATTGAAGAGTGTGACATCATCAGGAACACCGTCGGTTGTGTGGCAGGTGTCATCAGATGCGTAATAAGTATATGATGATGGTGAAATCTCCTTCTGTGACATTGTAGATAAAGCTAAAAATTAACAGAAAACTATTTTAAACAGCCAAAATAATTTGGTAAAGATACAAGAACTACAAAAACATTTTTTTAATCACAAACTTTTAATTATTTTAGCTCTAACATTATTTTTAGATGGACGTCCATCCACTATATAATAACATATGTTGGTGTAGCGTATATACGTGTGTTTGTTATTTTCAAAATGGTAGGTAAAGTAGCGAAACAAATCGGGCTTTCTGGCATATGAAATTCGCAATCGACACCCAAAAGACATACGACAGGAAAGATGTTTAAGAAAAAGAAAAGAAAAGAGAATCCTTCGCCTTACATTCGCAGACGTAATAATTCGCTTCTGAACAATCGGTATATGACCATTTTGATTCACCAGCATCGTTACCATGAATGAAAGATAGACATTGTTTATCATCACTCAGTTGTGAATCATCGTGAATGTTCATATAAGAGGGGAGACTGTCATCGACCCATCCGCCTCTTCCAGAGTTATAACCTAGAAGTATCGGTTTCCCTGCTAAGCTGAACGCAGTTCTCTCAAATATTTCTAACATTTCATTTTCACTCGCTACTGTTGCCAGGTGACCACCAGCTTTCTTGCAGCGGTCATTAGCAGTATCAAAGTCTAACTTGTCGTAACCAATGAAATAAGTTTTTAACTTATGGAAATTTTCGTGGGACTTGTCAGCACCGCAAATCAAATCGGCGTTTTCTTCCATGTTTAGTTGTGAACAAGTGGTGCGCGTGAAATAACTTTCGTTGTGGGATTCCCGGTTAAAAGTCAAATCTGGGAAAAATAAGCACATGTACAAACAAAAAATGCCCTAAGTTGTAAAAAGCTAGTGTTTTTAGCGTGTGTACAGAATAAGTTGTACACACACGTACGCTAGAATAAGATTTATTTTTACCAATTAACACGTTACCAGCACCTTTATTTTTTTTTTTTTTAAGGGAGAAAATTCCACAACAAAATTCAATTCTCAAATCTCAAATGACACACAAAAACTAAAGATACAAGATTCTCTTTTATACGAACATACAACCATCATCATCCTTTAAAGCAATCAAAAACTACGTGCGCCGAGTATATGATTTTACAGTCTCTACTATTTCCTCAAGAAAAATAAAAAAAGGATGAAAATGAGAAGGTAAAAATTAGCATACCGGTAAATGGCGTCCTATCCGCCTTACTCTCCTCCTTAAATAAAAACTTTCTCCAAATTTTCAAGTCTATTATTTTTAACCCAACTTTGAAGTTGGTTGATTGGTGATAGAAACTTCCAATATTGATGTACATCGCCCAAGGGTTGGTTGATGAGTAGCTTCCAGGAAGATTGTGTTTAGAAGCAATTTCTTTGAGCTCATTGTTATAAAAACATCCTAAACTGTGGTGGATCTTGCTGTATTGAAGAACGAATGAGTAGTAATAATACACGTAATGATTATTGGGAAAAGTTATGAACGAGCATTTGTAGACGGCGTCTTTAGTCCGTAGCACACCAAACACTTCGCGTGTGTCTAAGTCATAGTAAATGCCGTATCCAATACCGTTAACAGCAAAACCGTTGTAATCAAGTCCTGCACTAATCAACGGCGTAAAAAATCCTTTGTGTTGGTCTCCACTTTCCAAAAGACCTAAACAGGAAAGAGAAAACATAGTTAGTAAAACTTCCGTGGAGAAGTTGGTATACTGTCCATGTTTTGCACAGAGAAACACAAAATCCGAGGTCGATAGAAACATAAAAAAAAAAATTGTCATAATTATCATTGTGGTTTTCTTTTTAGTATGACGTCATCATTTCTGTCCTACTGGTGTATAAAAAAATCACGTGACTGTTTTAGGCCATTCACAAAGCTGATTTAATTTCACTGTTTCAAATTAGGATCATTGATAACGTTCTTCCCCCAAGAGAATACCAACAAATGGTATAAAGTTCCGGTAAGTGTTCTGTTGCTTTCTCTCTCACTTTCAGTCATGTTAACCTACCTCTTCTTACAAGAGAACCACACAAAAAGATGTTTACTAATTATCATTACTGTCTTTTAAAGTCCTTTCCATTCCTTGCGATTAGTTATGTAAAATCTACATATTTAGCATTAATCTAGGTCTTTTTCTCGAATTTACCAAAGAGACTTTTCTGTATCAACAAATCGAAAAAGAAGAAGTGGAAGATGGAAATCCCTTTAAAAGCTGACAACAGGAAGGCCTACATGTTTAAAACAATTTTTGAGAATTAAAATTTACAAAAATATGAAAGATCTGAAAGAAAAAAAAAAGATGGGTTGTAATGCTTAAAGCGGGAATACAATACAAAGCTTCATGTTGACACTGAGTCATTTAGAAAATATCCAAATTTCTTTATGAAGAAATAATCATACCATTGATTCGCTGTAGGATTTTATAATCCCCATTTCGATCGACCCATTCTAGCGTTTCCATGGTTACTAGAAAGTCTCTTATTCCATTGGCGTCTCCGTGTTGGTTAAGATTGTACCCTTTTATGAAGGTTTCTTGAAATGCATCGTACTCGTATACGTAATTATTCGTACCCAAGCACCACAAAATTGAATCAATGCTCATGTAGATCAGATGACACACAACTTGGGTGAAAATTTCAAATTCGTCGCCAGCAAGGTCTGTCTCAATCAATCGTAGACGATAGATGCGCTGGTTGCCCTCTGCTAACGCGTATAAATAATCAGCACCACTCATCGAGACGATTTGCTTTATATTAAAACCAGCACTTGCAATTATCCTTTTACCTTGGAAGTACTTACCACCTATTTGAAATGGAACACTAGAAAGTTATTTTAAATGTTTTTATATTTTCTATATTATATTCTCCTGCTGATAGGTTTTTCGATTTATGGCAATAAAGATGTTTTTGGACTAGAATTAAATAGAAGGTAATATATATATATATATAGGTAACATATCTTAGCTAAATTATGTAATATTGAAATATCAAACTTTTAATAAACTTCAGAAGGGGGGTGTGACTTTCAAAATGTACTTATCTATATTATAAAATAACTATTCCAGTCTGTAAAATACACGACAAGAAAATTAACAATGGCAAATATTTTAGACATATGCTTAAGTATAAGTAAATGTTAAGAACTGCTTCTTTTCCAGTCAAAGATGAACCCCTTAGAATATTTATACCAACCTTCGACCAAAGAGATAGCTTCGATATCTTTACTATTTGGCTTCAAGCAGAGCAAATCAGTACTTCTTGGAGCAACATAAATAACTTCCGAATCTGTTCCACCATCGCGATAAAGAGTTTTCCCATGGCTTACACGGTGATCTGCTACTGTAGTTGGACCGTAGATGACCGCATTCATTAAATACGTATACTTAAAATAAGAATCATCTATTTTATTGTCATAATATCGCATCATATTCATTCTTTCATTTAGTGTCGTCAAGAAATCGGTTTCCTTCCATTTCGCATGAGTGACCTTAGAGATTTCAGAAATTTCAGAATGTTTTACATAATTTCCAAACTGACCTGAAGAGAAAAGAAAAGGATAAGAATTATAAGTAAACAATCAGCGTTGTCGTTACGTTTGATTGGGAACAAAATAGAATATATCGTAGAATTTTTGGATATGTTGAGCTCTTGTACTGTTTTCTCCCACACATTGGGATTAGTAGATTATTTTGCATGGGAGGTCGTACACGCGCGTACTCCTTCACATCATACGGAAGACAAGATTGAAAAGGTCAACTTCCACTCCTTAAATATGAGCGGGTGGACGGGGAAAAAAACAACGTCGCTGATGTCAAACGCATGCGCAGTTATTGTAATATTAGCAAATTCAGGCGGTTAGAAACATAAGCAATTAATATGCTGACTAAACAAAACAGAAATCTACCTTGACCGCCATTAAATTTACCGAAATGACGTCAGTAGAGTCAATTATTTATTTATGACTTTTTATCAATCTATATTGAGTTACAGAATTTTCCCAAAAGTAGTTGAACCAAGATAGAAAATTGTTATATTCAAGTATGTTAAACGAACCATGAGAATGTTTACATAATACCACATCAAAGATTAGTGAACCAGCATCACCAGTATGTCGCCCTTCAAATGAGACGGGAACAACCTTCAGCCAACTCGCTCTAATTGGTTTAGGAAACGCCAAGTAATCTGTTTTAGAGCTCAATTGCTCAAAAATCTATAAACATAATAATGATGATGAAAAAGACGAAATCTTTGCTTGCTGTCCAAGGAATACTGTTCTCATAAAACTGTTCTGATAAAAGCGAGTTTCAAGTTTTTCTTAGCACGTTCTTATTTTTTGACGAAATTTGAGCCTTGTGTTCTTATAAAATTGTTCTTACAAAAAAAGCATGTAGAGTTCAAACAAGACATAATTTAGATTAGGAGAACAAGGTTGGAAAACTTACATCGGTTGTACTGAAAACAACTTGGTTTGGGGTAGTATTGTCTTCACCGTAGAAGATCTTGAACTTGCTAACATAGCGTGACATTTGGCCTCTTACTTTCACCATTGTTATGAACACTGCTTTTTGGAGGTTAATCAACACATTCACACCACACGTACGCCAGTAAATAGCATCGTTATTCTCATCAAATTTGATAGTGTGAGCAGATTGCATGCAAATGCTACTATCACCATCAACGTAAGTGAAGGCAGTGTCAGGTAAACTAGCGATATATCCGGTTTCAGTGTACTCACACACTAAGAAAACAATTTAAATCAGTGTATTAGTTGATAGTTGCCGCAATGATATTCATTAGGTCTAGTACTCGAAATGTAATTTTGCATTATACTCTTTTAAATTGTTGTTATTAGTTTGTTTAGTTATGCAGTTTACTGCAAGTTCCGCTAAACTTTTTTATTTTTATGTTTATTAAAAGATGGGAAAAAAACTAAAAACATGAGATATATGAACAAAATGGTTACCATGGTTATATGCTATATGAAGTAGCCAAGGGTTTATCATATCAGTTAAAAGGGAATCTTGTAGCAACGGTTCCAAAACAATCACCAAGGACATCCCATATCTCCAATATATCGAGTTGAATACCTCGTGTAGCATATCACCAATTAAAACAAATAAAAATTGCTGGTTCAATTTGTTTGATTCAACTTTCTTTTTAACGATTTCAGATTCGTCCCATTTGCGTTGATGACAATTCTCTGCGTAGTTTCGTCCTTTATTGATGAAAATTCGAACGTTGTATTCGTGTTTTTTTTGAGTAAAAAAATCCGCGCCTATCCCTCTCGCTTGTAATTTGGTATGACTTTGATATACCTTCGAGTGTCTAGGAACCGCAAGTTTGTCAAAGTAAAAAGCTGTACGATAGTTTAAGTTTACTTTAGTACACTCAGCTGTTGAGAAATCGCCCAAATAACTGGTTACTAGCGAAGGTGATGCAGCGATTTTCAATTCGAAGAGTGGTCTGTCACGGACTAAAAATAAGTCAGAAAAATTGTACATATTGCTATGGAAATCATCTTTCAAAGACCTTTAAAGTTTTTCACAAATATAAATATACCAGGCGGGAGGCCCGTCGAGTACGTGTAACAACGTTCATGCACGCCCACTTTTTTTAATAATAGAGGTTTGTCAATTTAGTCATAGATTCAAATACTCGTACATGTATCCAAATAGAAAATTTTCCAATCTACCATCTCTAACACAAATGCATTTTCAGGATCAAGATCTTGTTCCAAACCACAAAACTAACAACCATAAATTTATGTTGAAGCAAAAAATCGTTATTTCTTATCATTTCGCGTGAAAACGAGGCTAACATAACTAAAATAATCAGAAATTGTCTTTTCTAAAATATAAAGTTACCTAGCCAGTATATGACGTTAGAATGACATGGTATGGATGTTTTATGGATGCTCATATGACGTCAAAATATTAATATGACGTCACAATATTAATATGACGTCACAATAACGTTGTTTTAACGTTTTTCGACAAATTTGAGAGATCCCCAAAATGATAAAAAATAATAATCACCTGTTTCTTATAAAAGATCGATGAATAATTTACGAAACTTACTTTTTAAAGCAACCGATAGAGTCATCCCAGTCCTACATTTATCTGGGTTAACGAGACAATCTTGAGAGTTAAAATGCGCGCTGGTAATTTGACGATCATGGTATGCACTTCTAACAGTCGCCATTACTCCTTGATGTTCGTTTTCGTAAACAACTTTCGTTGACGGTAAGAAATGATGATTCTTTATTTGATCTCTGTATATATTCTCCTCTTTCTTTAAAGTCCAGTGGTGATCAGCTAAGGAAATTGCAAAAAAACAAATTGTGAGCAAACACCACGACATCAAGTATTTTCTAAGTATGACGTCAGAATAAAAATGTTGAAAATTAATAAAGAGCACTGTGATAAAATTCTATAAAAAATTCACAAATTAGTGTTTTTAAATTAAAAATGCTAGCTAAAAGCGTATATCGAGAACACACTGGTGTTTGCAAGCCCTTGTTGAAAAGGATATACTTACGTCCATAGTTATGGCGGCCTAAAAGTTCGATTTTATTGAAGACTTGAGTGTCTGTAGACTCCATTGTAAGCTGGAACTTTTTAGTGACAATCGGAAAATTCAAAACATATTTGAAGGTGGTGAAATCTTTAGAGGAATTTCTTGGATACACATACTAAAAAACAAAGTTACATGACGTAACCAAAACTCTTAGTTTTTGTGTGAATTCATTAGAATAGATATTTTAACACGGGATAAAGCTACTTTCGCTACTTTACCTACCATTTTGAAAAACACACACGCAGACGTAAGGGATTATATAATTTGATTGGTTTTGATATCTATTATATCATTACATCTTTGATACTATCAAAATTAAATTAGTTATACCGGTATAGAATATTGTGTAGAAATTAACTTTACTTGAGCTTCAGTTTATGTTGAATTCTTAACGAATCTCTTTTTACGAATCTCTAGCTATACATCAGCAAAAAATGATGAGAAGAAAATCTTACCATAATGTTACTGATATCGTTTTCAATTGTTCCATAATGAATAATCTGTGATTTTCCGTACCAGTAATCCATGAACGTGATTCTGAAGCGACCTGTTTTAGTGGCGTCACTGAGAGGGTTACCTTGTTGCAAGTAAATAGCATCGATTGTAACAAGTTCATCAAATCTAATTTCCACTGTCACAGGCCCAGTAATCTCCTTATCAATATTTGATAAGTATGGCAACCATCCGCCTAAACGAGGCGTGTTTAAACGACAATTGTGCGGGTTAAAGTTTGTTGTTGCGCTTCCTTGCACTCCAAATTGAGAATCCAATATTGTGCCAGATTCCAGACCGAGAGGTTCAGCGTCTGATGATGAGTTTTTAAAAGAAAAGCAAAATAAAGGTAAAACATATATTATGTAAAATATGTAAAACAGCTCGCGTCGTTTTAATTTTAAGGATAGTGTGTACCCTTGATGTATGATTTCAGATTACGTTAAATATCTTTTTATTTTTTATTTTTCATGTTAAAAGTATATATTTTCTGAAAGCTTACATGATTCTCTATTTTGTGATACAATTTTTGAAAAATAATAATATTTTCAAAAATAAATTTAAGCAATCAAAGAAAAAACTACATAGTCTTCTTTCAAGAGCTCCAAGTCCCCTCCACGTTATTTTTTTAAAAAGAAAGTTACGTCATTGCAATCCCTGATAAATTGTCTAAAATATATTGCCTCACTTTTTTCTTAAACTTTTTATAAAAAAAGTTACAATAGTTTTTGTTTTGAAAAGCTATAAAAAATACTTTTTTCATACTCACACTCGTTTATCACGCATAGAAGCTGGAATCTTGATTTTTTTTAAAAAGTGAGACATTTTAGATAATAATAAATGGTTTTATCATTAAATTACAATTATAGTGAGAAACTATGAAACGTGTGAACGTTGTTGTTAAAAGATTACGACTCTTTTTATCCTTATCTTATTAAATTTATAAAACGTTAACGTATAAACCATTTTTTGTTGTAAAGTATCACGCCAGCAAACTTATGTTTTAGATTACTTATATTTCTGTCATATACTCCACGCTTACATTTTATTTCGATTGTTAGTATTGTACTTACTTTTGTCATCCGGTTTACATTTTAAAAACCGTAAGTCTTTTTATTTCTGTTTGGTAGGTTAAAATAAATATTTTGTTTGGCTCGATGAAAATTATACATTATGTACCTCCGCATAGATGAATTTTTGAAATGTTCACGGTTTTTACAAAATTTACTTAAATTAAATTTCTGCGTGAAATGTTTGCATTTTCTTCTACAAATATAATTTATCGAATTTTTAACCGTCAAAACATCAATTGTGAAAAAATATTCCAGGTAAGGTACATGATCCACACGGTGTGGTGGGTCGGTGTGTGACACTTTTATGGGTCGGTGTGGGTTGGTGTGGGTCGGTGTGACGCTTTTATGGGTCGGTGTGGGTCGGTGTGACTTTTTTATGGGTTGGTGTGGGTCGGTGTGACTTTTTTATGGGTTGGTGTGGGTCGGTGTGGGTCAGTGTGACTTTTTTATGGGTTGGTGTGGGTCAGAGTGCAAAATGGTAAGGTCGCTTCTATTATGTGTATTCTTACGACGCTTTAAAAAGTGTTTACGCAAAACATTTCTATTTATGTTTCTTTTATACTTTAACTCAATATTTGTGTAAACAAACACATAGTTGGACAATTAAGTTTTTTAAAAATACAGCAATATTTCAATAATAACAGGGAAATTTATATTTCTAATTTCGAAAATAGAAACTTGATAAAAAGTTAAATCTGAAAGCATCAAATTGTTCCAAGGGTACACACTATCCTTAAACAAGAATCGTACGGTGCACAAACACGATAGCTAAACACAATTGCTTTCAGAGAGCACTTTCTCTTTTTGGGCTTAAATTGTCAACACATTTGTAAAATAATGACGTCATCTTATTCAGTACAATCTAATTACTAACAGTGCAAAATTTCATCAAAATGTGGGAACTTTCACTTTCAAATTTCGTGTATTAGTTACATGGTATTAAAAATCCCATTTCACGCGCAGTCGTAGTAGGAGTAATCCGATATTATAAACGTCGATGCGTTGCAATCATGAATTAGCTCAAATTATTTGTTAGTTTTAAGTAAGAAAGAATTCGCTTAACATTTATTTTGTTTTGGACTTCTGGACTAAAAAAACCATAGAATCGGTAAACTTTAAATAAATTACTTTTCCAAGGTGGACATCCAAACAGCTCAAATCCCACTTGAAATGGAGACATAATTCTTTGTTGGATTGTAAATTCAATTGCAGCAATGCCACTCAAATCAACGTACTGTTTTCTGGTACTTTGTTTGAATGTCTTAAAGAACAAAAATAAGAAATTGTTGGTTGGTCAAAAGTTAATTGGATATTGAATAGATGTGGTATAACGAAGAGAGACAAGAGCACCGTATGTACAAATTAAAACACGCAAAAGTAAAGGTAATATTGACATGAAAACAAGAAGGTCATCATACATTGACAACTAGAACCACTTACATAAATCCTTTATCGAATGTATGATAGAAACTATTAAAATTCGATAAAAGCACTTACCGTTGCCATTTCATGCCATTCGCGAAAGACAGTTTTATATTGTATATCAAAATCTTCGAGAAGACATGTGTCACATGCAGCCTCCAGTTGAATTCCCGATATGATATTAAAGTGACTAAATTTAATAGTGATTGCATATATTGAATTTGCATCATCTCCACCACACCAATGGTTGTTGTTGAATAGCAAGTCTGAGCAATCGGTGACGCATTTATCCCCTAGATTTGGTGAAATGTCGGTGCACGTGATATCTGTGACACTGACACCTCCCATCTCAAGTGGTTGATAACAATCTATTTGCAAAAAAAAGAGAGAGAAACGAAGGACGTTTATATATCCTTAATGTTTTCGATTGATATTCTATGCAGTGATGTCAAGGATTGTTATACCATATTTCTTTTCTTACAGAGTGGTTTTTTATAAGAAAAAAGATATCGACTTACCAGTATCATTGAATGTTAGGTTTGTTGCTTCTGTCGTGCAAAATAACAAATTCAAGGGAAGCAGTACCATAAACAGCATCCTAAAAATCTATGAAAGAATGAGGGATATATTATATTTAATATCAGTTCCTTCTTCTTCTTCTTCTTCTTCTTCTTCTTCTTCTTCTTCTTCTTCTTCTTCTTCTTCTT
>JAUEKX010063916.1:0-13246 GCA_031834005.1 Dendronotus venustus
TGACCGGTGGTGGACTCGAACCCCTGACCAGCAGGTTACGAGTCGAGTGCCTTAACCACTCGGCCACAGCTCCACGTTACCAAACTACAAGATCTGTTATCAAATTAAGTTGGTTGTTTTTTTTTTTAAGTTGGATCGAAAGCTATTATAGAAAATTAAAACCAATAAAAAAAAGACTTGAGTAATATCAATGTTATCAGTATATAATTGATCCTCATCATGGCATCAAGACCAAGAACTGACAGTTGTCATTGTGTACTATTTCAAAGATACTGATAATGATGATTTTTTTTTTTTTTGCTTTATGCTAAAATCTTTTCATTATTATTGGTTTCTGACTTGGGTTTTAGTTTGGAAAGTTTCTACAGCTCTGATCCAAAAATTTGTTGTTTTGATATCTCAAATTTTTGGGTTTCCCAATTTGGAATTCTCACCTTATTTTGAACCCATAAACAAACTGTTGACAAGTAAAATTATAGATTTTTGTTTACACTGGTTCATTATAGCTTGATCGCATAATTTTAATCTAATGAGGGCCCTTTCCAAAGTATTTGGATACATGCATGGTTCTGGGTCAATAATGTACGGTGGCCGAGAAGTGCAAAATATGTTTTTTTTGGCAAAATCTTTCTTTTTTTGGGAAAATCTTTGCTTTTTTGGGAAAATCTTTCTTTTTTTGGGAAAATCTTTGCTTTTTTGGGAAAATCTTTCTTTTTTTAGAAAATCTTTCTTTTTTTTGGGAAAATGTTATTGGGTTTTGAGTTATAACCTTAATTGCTGCTAAAGGCTAGACTTGCTTACAATCGAGCGAATGCAAAAGAATTTCCAAAAGGGGAGATGTTTTTTTCTGTTTAAAACGAGTGAAGAAAGGTTTTAAATTAAAAAAGTAGCTATTCTAGGGCTTTTAGAGCACTCTGCTGCTAGCAAGGAGCAAAGCATACAAGTAAATACATAGCTAATGCATGCACATTCTTTCTAATGATAATAAGTCAAAGAAACGAACGGTGTGCTCTGAAGTGAAATAAGTCCACACTCACATACACCCATCAACAAGGAATTCCCATCAACAAAAACAACGCGTTGTGTGTTTTGGCATGTGTTTCGGCAACCAATTTAAAACAGTTCCCGGGGCAGTAGTCATTGGCACTTAATTAAAGGTTATAGCTCAAAACCCAATAACATTTTCCCAAAAAAAGAAAGATTTTCTAAAAAAAGAAAGATTTTTCCAAAAAAAGAAAGATTTTCTAAAAAAAGAAAGATTTTCCCAAAACAAGAAAGATTTTCCCAAAAAAAGAAAGATTTCCCAAAAAAACATTTTTTGCACTTCTCTGCCACCGTAATAGTGTTATCAAAATTAACATTTTGCTTATATTAATCTCAGCTTTTTTTATTTCCTCCAAGGTCTGAAATTGCTGGATATATAAAAGTGTAAAAATAAGAAAATTAAATTTGACTTTAAAGACCCTTAACCTGAAGAATATTTATTTTGAAACAAAAATATAATATTCTTATAAAAAAGCATGTATTTAGTGGCATATCTCATTTGAAATTTCATTTGAGAAGTTGAGCGAAAAGATTACGTAAAGTTGATGGCGGAATTCGGGTCTCAAAACCCGGATATCCTCTTGTAAAACAAAATGGTTAACGTTATAAAATCCTAACCCTTTCTACGAGATATAAAATAAATAATCCGCTACAAGAATAATAATGACGAAAAGTTAAAGGGGTCTCCCTTCTTTACATTAAAAATGGACGAATATGTAACGTATAATTTACAAATAATTTGTTTCTGAAATGTTTAAAAGATTTTCTCCGTTTCAAGGTACATGCTCTGATTTAAAAATCCTTTTTTCCAACACAGTTTATTGCCAGAATCATACAAATGGCTCATAGTTCACCGCAAAGAAGAAGAGCTACAACAATGGCTGCAACTAGCGGCCAAATTCAACGGTATTCCCATGCCCGACACGAAATTCATTACAGCCGCCGAGATGCAGAATGCTTGTACTTCTACAGCTGACGATGAAGAGGAAAACCGAAGAAAGGAGAAAAAGGTTTCATTTATGACGATTTTGAAACACGGAGAATTAAGAAGGAGACTATTCCTTGGTTGCACTGTGTCGTAAGAAAATTTATTCTTTCAGAGTTTCATAGAATAATTAGAATCGTTCCATATTTTATGCAAATTTTGTAATTATCCCATTATTCAATACGATAAATTCTGCTTAAATCATAATAGAATGGTGATTGAGTTCTTACTGAGAAGTCTACCTACCCCTTGAAATAAGTAAACAAATAATTTTATTTTAATGCTAGTTAACGAGTAATATGTAAGAATTTACCCAAATATTTGTGCGAATATTTCCCACATAAGGGCTAGCTAAAAATAGGATTTTATATTATTAACGAAAATGTTAAAAAATGAATAGCACGAAAAGAATTACTAAATTCTGTCGATTTTAAATTTTAATGAAATCTTCTTTTGCGTTTGTGTTGATGTTAATTTTTTGTTTTTAGATTTTGTGGCACAGTTTCGTTTTACACGTCTCAAATAAGCATCAGCAGTTTATCATCGAACCCGTACAAATTAATGCTGATGTCAGCAGCTTTTGATCTGATTCCTCTCATACCCGCGTTTCCCTTATCGTTAAAGTAAGTTAAAAAATACGTTCTTCTGTCAAACATCTTTCCTTACATATTTAGTATACTTTCCCTATTCGCCTATAAAAACAACCCTTCAAATCCTCAACGAATTTAAAATAGTTGAAGCCAGTCTCATAAATTCTCACCTAATCATCTTAAAAAGCTCCACCCCATGGAAGTCAATATAGTAGAACTTGTATCGAAGGAAAGTGAACACTGATACTTAAACTGAAGATAACTTACTACGGTCTCAATCTTGTTTGGGGGAATTGTAGCCAGTGAAAGTAATTGAATTATATGTTTGTTTCACAATTTGATGTTCTATATATACATGTATAGAGTTGGGAAGCGGCGGATTGCGATAATAGCATTTACGATTTCTTCAATATTTTGTATTGCTTACAAGTTCTACAATAACATTGGTAAGTCTTTTTATCATATGTTGCAATATACTTGCGATAATTCACACCCTGGATAAGTGAGACTTTTGCTAACTGGGACATAATTTCTCGGTCGCTTGAACTTCCTTACTGAAAGAAAAACTTCTGTTAATCGGGGCATCCGCTAAGTGGGACGATTTTTTTTGTTTCTTCCTTCTTTCTTTTGTATTGATCAAAAACTACATTTCGTGGGAAGAATCCTTTGTGTAGACAAATTTCGCGGGAAAAAAAAAAAAATTCTCGTTTTCCATGAAGTGTACTTTTTTCTTTTTCCGTGTGTTCTATAGTTTTGGTTATCATTGGTAAAATGTTCGTAGGGATTGCTGCCGGAATTATGTACACACTCAATGTTGACATGTACCCTACAGTTGTCAGGTATGATGTTCCGTTTTTAATACTTTAAAAATAATGTTGAGTTCAATTTCTACTAGCCTGTAAACGTCAAAAATGTTGTAGTGAACGACACTATGAGTA
This sequence comes from Dendronotus venustus, assembly GCA_031834005.1. Taxonomy (NCBI): domain Eukaryota; kingdom Metazoa; phylum Mollusca; class Gastropoda; order Nudibranchia; family Dendronotidae; genus Dendronotus; species Dendronotus venustus. The sequence continues at coordinate 3,558 of JAUEKX010063916.1, forward strand.
GGGCAATTTTGTATTCCATTACACGCTTTGTTTTATAGAATAGTGCTTTTTAATTTCAACATGAATATTTCTTAATTTTTGGCTATTATCTTTCCAGTTATTCTGATAGGCTACATTATTAAAGACAATCTTATGCAAATGTACCTAAGGTTGATATCGCAAAAACCATTTTATATGGTTTACAAAACGAATTGTATTTTTAACTTTTTTCGATGCTTAATTTTCATAATGAGCTTATTCTTAGGATATATTCTTAACTTTTTGTCTCATTTCATCATCAATATTATTATCAAGTTTGTTCTTATGAAAAAAAAAAACGCGTAGCTAATTCTTATTATCTAAATTTCGCTCTTGTGTCGATGTTTTCCTTCGAGATTAAACTGATGTCGAGTTACCGTAATAAAACATTCAAAATTCAAACACAGCTCTCCTCATTCATTTGGCTATTTGATTTTTCTTACTTGTAAAATTGATGAGATTACGTTTACTAGAGTTGATTGTTGTCACGCACCAAAATCACTCGAATTTAAAAAATTAGAAATCTTTTTTTTTTACCTCGTTCTTTACAAAATAGCTGGGGTTCTCGGCGTTACGCTCGTTACGATGCGCTAAAGTACGGTTACCTTCTCATATTAACCAGCAGTCGTTATGTATATAGCCTCTACATACTTTTAAGAATAATACACACAAGACACTCAATAGACTAACTTACCGTTCATAAATAAGAAAACAAGTTCCAGTTACTGAAATACAAAGTGCTAAATACGAAATTTGACAGAATTATGTAGTTAAAATTGTTGTCACCTTTCAAAAGTTTCACTTTTTTCTGATATTCAGTTCTTTTAAGCTCATGAATTCCAAATATTGACATTTTTACTTTACGTATTTAGAGGACGAGGTGTTATTTTTAACAAAAACCTCGAGCATTTTTATGTTGCTTTTTATGAATATTTCTCGATATTTCGCAATGTTGAACTTAACATCAAATCAAATAAAATTAATCAAATGCAACTAAGTAAAATAAAGAAACTAAATTGTTATCTCTTAAGCCAAACGAGATTCAACGAAGAACATTATTAACTGTAAATAATTTTCTTTAGAAATACTTGTAATGGGATTGCTGTAGGATTTGGACGTTTTGGAGGAATTCTGGGACCACAAATAGTTTTATTGGTGAGCATGGTTTCTTTTGAACACAAGATAAATTCCCGCTATTTTATAGCGATTCTAAAATACATAATTTTATCAAATAAGCATGTGCAAACAAAAACCAATTTGAAACGTTATTTGAAAATTCGAGAAAACGTTTATATAAAATTCTAATAAACAACACATTATAACTCGTCAAACCCTAATTTTTATAACAACATAGAACGAAAGAATGTCTAATAATTTGCAGAATTTAAAGCTTATGAATATAATTTCTCTCAATATTTTCTTTTATAGGGAGTATATACGACCCCAGACATCCCTGTACTCATAGTTGGTATCCTTCTACTCATTAGTCTGGTCTGTACAATATATATACCTGATATGACTCATCATACTCCACCAAACACCTTCGTAGACTTGGACGAATATCGAAATAAAAAGCTGACGAAGAAATCACAGGCCAGAACAAAAGAGAAAGAAGAGAAAGAGTTATTAGAGAAGAATACTAACAGTGAAGTTTAAAAAAAATGTTTTTATTACATAGATACGTTATGATGCACCCTTACTCGTACATTCATTTCAAGGAAAATCCGATGTAAGGACAATTATCTGTGCATGCGTTTTTTCAATCAAATTGCTCAAGATTTATCGGAAAATATTGTTTTTTTGAACTAAAACTATGCTAGACCGTTAATTATAAAATTTTTGTTTACGTTTTTTATAAATCTTTATCGTAAAATAAATATCATTAGAAACCATATGTTATGTGTTAAAGGGAATGTGTAGTGTTAGGAATATTGGCCTTATAGTACATATAGTAGGCTTTATAGGAAAAAGATTCTCTTTCAATCAAATTCGTCAAAAGATCAAATTATTGATGATCTTAATTCAAAGGAATTCTACAAATTTAATTTCGAGGCAGTCTTATTTTTAGTCATCATACTTATCTATGGTGCTAAGTTATAACAAAATTTAAGCACTTTCTCTTTTAATCCAAAATTAACAAAATGATTCCCAAAATAGATATCAGGTATTGATAAAAAAAATCCTTTTCGTGTTATCCAGTCTAGCTAATTTTTTTATTGAAATTGAATCATATTTATTTTTGATACAAATATGACAAAATGACGGATAAAAGTGTGGATAAAATGGGTGTAATCTTTTGTGTAAGTTTGTGTAATCAGTAAACCACTGGAAAGCAATGCCTTTGATGCCGTACGATTTCAGCTTCTGGAGGAGTCGATTGTGACCTAACGTGTCGAATGCCTTGGAAAGAATGCACCAGTCATCAAACCATTGTCAGCTGTTTTACGAATAGTATCAGTAAAAAATGCTGTAACAAGTTCAGTTGAACGCATAGAACGGTAACCAAATTGATTTTCAGAAAGAAATTTAATTAACATGTGAACCATGCATATTAAATTAAGCTCGTGTACTAACAAAAATTAACTCGTGCGTTTATACAGAAAATTAACTACTAACTAAGTAGTAGTACATTAGTCCTAACTCACGTTAGCTCTTAGTGGAAACCAAGCTTAATGGTCGCTTTCCACTATAGTATAACTTAAGATAGTGTGAGATAACATAAACCTGACTAATTATGCACGTTCTAACTACAACTTTTTTTTAAAAACAGTAAACAAAAATTTCTTGTGTAAAGTGACACATAAAAATTATGGATAATAATATACTTTTCCCATAAAAAACAGAATCGAGATTAAACTTTTCTAGAAGAAATATCACAAATCTAATCATCTAAATCAAATGAAAAACATTACCTATTTTTTTTTCTTCATTACATAAAATAATTGTTTAAGGAATGCATCTTTAAAGAATGAAATATGAACATAATACATAAACACTTGTTGGATAATTTATACTATGAAATGAACTAACGTGATTATTTGATACCTTATTTAAATTTTAATATGTGAAACTGATGATTGATAAATTAAAAATGAAAATTATGCTGATAGAAGCCTATTAACTTCATTCACTTTTTCCTCATTTTGAATGCACTTTATGGTGTTAAGTGAAAAAGAATTCAAACAAACAAAATGTATTTATGTACTTATTACTGTTGTTATTAATATTTATTACTATTTCTAGTTAATAGGAGTCTTTACAAAAATAACATACATAACAAAACCTGATAATAACAATAATCTAGCTATATAAAGGGAAGATCACCTTCCATGACGGTCAATATATATAACCGCTATTAACTTTTCACCCAGTTCTGAAACTATTTTATAATCTTTTATACACAGTTGATTGGATTTTGTTGGGGTTAACATTTCTTCTTTATGACCATCTCCACTCATAGCTCCGTGAATGAAATCTGCATGTATAACATGCTCATCTAAAAATGATACTGCGTCAATTTCCTTTTTTTTAGGATACCGTTGGTTTCTATAAAAATTTATAACCATTTCCCATTTACATTGTTCGTATTCATACAAATCCAATCCTTTGCGTTCTAATTCATTACCAATTTTTTTGTAATCAAAATTAAAAATAATAATGGCACCATATCGTTCTTCTTTTTCATGCTTTCCATTTCTGTTACAAGCCCATTCTACTGCTTTTTCAAGACTTTGATAAAGATAAAAACCACTTCCGTCCGAGAAGTCTTGCTTATTACTTCCTGACATTTTAATGCCCTTATTAAAGATGTTTTCAGAACTAGAAAATGATGTTCCATGAAACCAAACAGCATTTGTTTTTTCTGTAAGTGAAATACTTTGATCTTCAAACTTTAATTCAGGGACATCTCTAAATCGATTTGGTCTGATAAGAAGCTCTTGAATGACGATGAGATCCTCTTTGATAACCTTTTTCGCTTCCTTCCATTCATTCGATGGTAGGTCTTTTAATCTTTCATCGTGATTTGGGCATTTACGATATAGTTTCTCTACCTCGTAATGGTTTTGAACCCAATACATTAAGGACTGACGAGAAAACATTGGACATTTTAATAAAGAACTTTGTAGAGCTGTTGCAGTTTCTTCATTGAATCCAGCATACATTAATTTATCTTTGATATTAGAGCTATCTTTGTTTGGGTTATAATCGAGAGCATGTTGTATATTGTCGTAAGCATAATACCATACAGTTTGGTGATGTAAAGTATCTCTTGATACACGTTCTTTAACTGATTTGATGAATTGGCTAGTTAAACCAAGACTACCTATTTCTTCATCAACTTGTCGTAATCTTTTATTTAATATATCTCTTTCTTCTTTATCGTCCTCTTTTTCGGTAGAGTCTTCTGCAAGTGAATCAGAAGTTATCATCCTCAGATTAGTTACAGTGGTGTTCAAAGTATCATATTGAAGCAACTCATGATTAGGTCTCGGTAGCATCATTAAAGTTTGCAATCCTAAAAACCACTCTGTGATTTGTTGTAACACCTTTGACAATTGTGATGTAAATTCTCCGACGCATTTTGTTATATTTATACAAAAACATGACGTAATTTTTCAACTTTATATTTTCCGTAAGAAAACAATTTTTTTTTTACACATATCGAAAGTTTTGTTGCTGTTCTTGTTTTCAAGATAGATTTGGAGGTTTGGAAACATCCGGGAAAGAAAGTGAAATACAATTTTCTTGTAGTCTTTCCCAGCAATATTTGTTCTTTCGCTCTTCTAGACATGTTGTTGCGGGCCGAGGCGCGGTAGACAGCATAATCTTGTTCCCCTCGAGAGATCTCTGTACGTTTCTGTTTGCGTTAAGTTTTACGTCCTTTTTGTTTCTTATAATGTGTTTCTTATAGTATATTTGCGTATTTGTTTCCCTACGGTATTTGTCATTTTATGTTTTGTAACAATAGTTTTATGTGTCTATTGTTTTATGTGTCTATTGTCTTCACGTGCATGTTTATCGTCTTAGTTCCTAGGCAATTAGTATATTTATTATGTAGAATTTATGAATGATATATAAGGGCGTTTGGAAAGCTGTTTTTGTTGTTGCATCAAATACAGAAAAAGTTTTATATATTGAGAAGTGTCGTGTCAGAGCACACACACACCATCCACCGCGACTACATAACAGCCTTGTAAACAGCCAGCACAGTTCTGAGTAAGATATATTATTTTAACTACGTTTTTCTATTTGTATCTATATTATGCTATATTCAGTTTTTTGGCAAGTTTATTTAGTGTGTTTTCTGTTTGGCATTATTGTAATTTGTAGTATTTATTTTCATTCATATATAACAGCCATTCAAGATGAATGCGTAAAACCCAAATTCTACGACCGCAATTGTAAATTCACTTGTCGCCGTAACAATGCTAGTATAACACCTAGGTGATTTTTAACTAGAAAGAAGGACATTTTTAAAAAGACATTTCTAGTTTCAATAAAGATAATGGAGTTGTGAAAAGAAGAAACATGTGCTGAGAATAGGTGCATCTCTGACTCCCTTATTTTATATTTTTTCATAATAATTTTACAATATATACATACTTGAAAGTACAACTTCTATATATTAAATTTAAAAGATCTTACATCTTGTTCAAATAATTGCATCCCATCCTTTGCTTTAGTCTACAATGTACACATCGTTACCTTCGTTACCTTTTTGTTTTGAGCTTTAAGGAAGTGAAAGTAAAAGAAAATTTCACAGATCAGAATTCCCACGCCGACATCTAGTTATGCAGGGTGGATGACTATTCCGCAGGCGGGAAAGCTGTCTGCCGGCTGGATTAATATTCCGCCGGCCGAGTGCTAGTCCACCGGCGGGATAACCCATTTCCGCCGGCTAGATGACTATTCCGCCGGCTGGTTAACTTATTTCCGCCGGCTGGATGACTATTCCGCCGGCTGATCATCCTACCGAATTATGACCCCGATCCCCCCTGATAGAATAAAGACGTCATTTGGTGTGTTGATTATCAGATCAGTTGGTGATGTTTTAAGTTCCACTGTGGGATGAAGTGCTTTTATGCACTCCGCCCAAACAGTGAACCTATGCGGACATTCAAAGATATGTATTGTTGTTTCAGGTTACCCACATACTTTGCAACGGGAATTGAAATGTTGGTTCCTGTTCCATTTTTGTTGTTTTAAAAAGTTAAGTTTAGAAGGCCTTCACTGTGAGGGTTTTAGTTTCCCTGATAATAACAGATTTCATAGAGAAAGTGTAAGTTTCCCTAAAATTAACAGAATTGAGTTAAGACAGGCAAGCTAGTTGGCAATCACCGAGTAAGAGCTATATCTACACTATTTACATTTATATGAGCGTTTTTGGTTTGCTTAGCAGACATTTTGATGAAACAAAAACTCCAATAAAACAAAAAGCATTGTCCTTGACCATTAACCATCGTGGTCCTTGGCCATTGACCTTAAGGTGGTCAATTTCTTTTGGGTTTGAAGTAACAAAAAAGACGCAAAAACAAATATAGTTTTATGTAAAGTAAAATGGTGATATAAAAAATTTAGTTTTCGAAACGAACTAAAGTGGGTTATACCCTAAAAAAACCTGTTGTAAATTTATTTTGTGTTAACTCCCGCACAAGGAGAAAGACTGTAGACGTCTGCCTAGATGTATTTACTGATTGCTTGTATGACATCTTTAGGGTTAAGTCTAGATTTTGTCCCAAATTCAATTTGACTTACATTTGAGATTATATTAGCGAGGATGCTTTTATTGGACGTTTTTTCGTCTTCATACAAAAGTTTGTTTCGTGCCAACCATACCTGATGAGTGGTTTCATGCACCAGGATTTGGATAAATGGATCACCCGGTGGGTTGATTACTAATTCAGTTGGTGACGTTTCAAGTTTCACTGCAGGATGGAGTGCTATCATGCACTCCGACGAAACAATGAATCTGTGTGAGCATTCAAATATATGTATGGTGGTTTCATGTTGGCCACAGAGTTTGCAGTCAGACTTTATATTTTTGTTTCTGTTCCATTTCTCAAGGTTTTTGAGAGATGGAAGAGCATTATGCATAAACAGAAATCGAGTGTTAGCGTGTCTTGGTTTACCAAGGGTCTGGAAATTATGCCGAAAGATCTGTCTCCATTCCGACTGTGTCTTAAGGAACAGCTCTTGGGCATGTCTTCCAGGCACCTGTGTTTTCGTTGAGCTTGTCAGGACTGATCGGATTGTCCTAACATTTTCGTTCTTGCTGATGTTAGTTTTGCAGAACAGCTTCAGCGGAGAGATTATCGAGGCATGTTGGATGGGTTTCATGCCGACGACGTGTTTTGGAGCATTGTTTCCGAGGAGTTTATTCCACTCGGGTTGTATACCGGCCAAGGGGTCCGCTAACCATTATTTCGCAAGTCTGGCCCATAGGGGTTGAGGCTCGCGCGCTATCCTCAGTGTATCCGATATTTGTAGTGCTAGCGCTTGATCTAGGATTGGTAGTAGATTTATACCACCTTTTGTAACTGGCATTTGATGAATATCTCTGGCAATTTTTTCATGATTGTTTTGCCAGATATATTTCGCGCATATGGTGAGGAGTCTAGCACAATGTTGTTTGTTTGGAGTGTAGACCCTGGCGACATGCCATGTTTTTGATACAGACCTCTTTTCGCCAGTGCATTTGAGGCCTTCTCTGATTTGGCAATAACGTTCTCCCAGTTTATAGCATAGTTTCTTTGCTGGTCTGAGGTGAACGCCCCTCACCAAGTTGGGCGATATGAAAAGAAATTGTTCTCTCAAAACCCTTTACTCTATCCTCCTCACCATACAAAGAAAATTCTTGAATATTTTTAACATTATTATTATCTAATACTAGCCGTTTGTGGATCTTTTCTACTAGGCTCGCCATACTTACGAGGCGGAACCACCAACTATACTACCAAGTACCAACAAAACACCGTTACCAAACCACAAGCGATTGGCCAAGGCTTTGGTATATAGCCGTTGCTGCTGTCCGGCTCCACAAGTGGTGAGCGTCGTCTTTCTCCAACCAACTAATCTCAAGATCCTTTTTTTTTTTTTTTTTTTTTTTTTTTTTTCAGCTCCGAGTTGGCACCCACGGTAGCTAACAAGGTAGACATGGGTGCTTCCCTTAGCCGAAATTTTTATATATATATATATATATATATTTGTATATATGTGAGGCTGCCTTATTTTAGAAAAAGATTCTCCAAAAATAACTGAAAATTTGGGCGTTCTAGTACCAAAAACTTAGTTGCCTTGGAAATAACAGAATTCACATGGATAGTTTAGTTATGACGTTATGAAATCAAAGTCGTATTTTCATGTAAAAAAACAGAATTTACATGTGAAGCTAAGTTTTTTTGGATGTGACAGAGAGGTTATTAAAAGCAAACTAATTGGTAGGCATCCAAAAAGATAAAATAAGACTGTCTATATGTTATTTACATTTATATGAGATTTTTAGTTTACTTAGCAAACAATTTGGTGAAACAAAATACTCGTAAAACAAAAACCATTGCACACATATAATGTGCAATTTTTTGGTTTTAAAGAAAAACAAAAAGTTGCAAAAAACTAACTTGGAAATTAAATGGTATAAAATATATTTAGTTTTCAGAACGAACTAAAGTGGGCTAGGCCCATAAAAAAACGTATTGTAAATTTATTTTTTGTTGTATTTGTTGTGGTTCCCGCAATCGGGGAAAGAGTCTAGATTTCAGCCTAGATGTAGTTACTGATGGTTTGTATGACATCTTCAGCCCTAAGTCTAGATTTTGTCCCAAATTCAATTTGACTTAAATTTGAGATTATATTAGCGAGGATGCTTTTATTGGACGTTTTTTCGTCTTCATACAGAAGTTTGTTTCGTGCCAGCCATACTTGATGAGTGGTTTCATGCACCAGGATTTGGATAAATGGATCACCCGGTGGGTTGAATACTAATTCAGTTGTTGACGTTTCAAGTTTCACTGCAGGATGGAGTGCTATCGTGCACTCCGACCAAACAACGAGTATTTTCCACTCGGGTTTTATACCGGCCAAGGGCCATTCCAAACCATTCTAGATCCGTAACTGAAATATCTTCTTCAAACATTTCCGCAATTTGGTGTTGATTACGATTTCTTCTGTCCATCATCGCATTGATCCAAATTCTATTAGGAGACCAGTTGTGCTCGGTACGGAGAGGATGATTGTTCCAACCAGATGTAAAAGAATCAATCACTCTGTTGATCCTTGGCAGAAAGATATGATGCAGCACGAATAAATGCACTTCATTTGATACATCAAGAATTCCTATAATGTTGATAAATTAAGTATTACCAGATCGTGTTCAGGTTTAATCACATTCCTTCCTAAAACTTCCGTCTTTAAGATAGGAAATTTTAGGAAGAAAAAAATATTTACAAAATGGCATAAAAGTTATTCAATAGCACCCTCAATAGCATTTAACCCTCCACGCCCTTTTAAGAAATTAAGAAATAATCCCCACCTCATCTAAATTGACCCCCACTCCCCTCCCCTACAATCTGGCACAAAATTAATTGAAAGTAATTAAATTCTAGATTCAAAGTATATACCTTGGTTTTCCATTGCCTGAAATGTGTAGTAAAACGTGTGACAAACGTAAGTCC
>JAUEKX010064027.1:0-13246 GCA_031834005.1 Dendronotus venustus
CACAGACAACAGGCTTCCAATAATGGAGGTATACAGTCACAGGAGGAGACTTTTACAAGACCATGCTTCATGTTGCATCAAATGAAAATAATAATAATAATAATAATATGTTCAGTAAAGGTGATGAAACAGAAATGGAAACATAAACAACATTATCAATCATCATCATTATGTGTGTGTGTAAGTATAATGATGATATATAATTTCATACATAAGTAGGATTACACAGATTATAATTCCATACGTATGGCCAGATGATTCAGATTGGACACATTGTGATTGTCCCCTGGTCAGCATGCATCAAGCTACACACAAACTGGGGGTGGGTGGGCACGGGGCGGATATAGCAATGATGAGGACTTGGACATGAATATCGGGGGGTGAGAAAGAGGCTGACTAGATTGGTCTGCTCATGGTGTGTCTTTGAGAACTAGGAATCATGCAAGCGAGATGTTTTTGCTCGCTCATTGTTTTTAGAGTGTGTGCTGCGCGAGGTCATTAGACTAAGTGACCTCGGCGGTGCGTCGCACTGATTGTCTTTTCAACAGGAGAGGGGTGAGATAGCTTAGCAATGACACTGGCACAGCGTTTCATTTGTGTGTGCGCGTGTATGTTTGTGTTTTTTCTTTGTTGTTAGGGATTCGCAATGATTGGGTTTTGAACAGGAAGAGAGGGGGGTGAAGATAGCTTCACATTGACACGCGGTTTCATTTCCACTTTGTCTCTGAGTCCTGCTTATCATTCATCTATCACTAGCCTATATAACACAAGAACTTTCGATCATTTCTTGGTAAACATATAACAAAAAGTGAACTTGCTCTAAACCAAAATGTCTTTAAACCGAAATGATTTAGAAGGTCCCCAAAATTTCGGTTTAAGGTAATTCTACTGCATTCGCCATCACGTCCCCCGCATGACAGACAAAATGAGAACGTCGCATCACAATTATTATGATTAATTATTAGATTTGAAATCACGTACGTGTTGAGTGTTAAGCAAATCGTTACGATTATGATTACGTGTCCTTAAAAAAATAATAACAATCTACGTTACGTTATGGCCAACTGAAGAAATTGTTTAAATTCTACAAAACGAAAGAAATCGTGGTTAGACAGACAGAATACAAAAGAAATGAAATTATGAAATATTACAGATGTTATAATACTAAGAAGACAAGACTTTGTGATAATGTGTTGCAAAAGAAGCAATAAATAAATAATACATGAGTAGGCACTAGTACTACTAGTACAGTGGAAGTCGGATTCAACAAGAAGGAAGCTACAAGGCTGGTTGAAATCCCCCTGTATGCAATGTTTCGTTATAACCCGACATCGCGTATAACGAAAGTCGCATACAACAAGATGACAGTCCTGATGACCTCGTTGAATCCGACTTCCACTGTAGTAGTAGTAGTAGTAGTAGTAGTAGAGATGCGAGACACGAAACGAAAGACGTCTGCTGACTACGTTGTTTGAGTTTAAGTAATGCTGAGAATGCTGACTGAATGCTGAGAATGCTGAGTGAGTGACGAAAGTAGTAGAAATAGAAATATACGTTTTCATCGAAATGGAAGGAATAACGTGTGCTTGTCTTACGTGGGTTGATGAATGGGTGGATGGAGGTGGAGGTGGAGGAGGGCGGGATGGGTCACACCTACATCCCCAGTGCTTTTACCATGACATGGGAAGAAGAGAATGGAGGAAATCGGAGGTAATCATAACATACAACATCATCATCATCATTATGATCATTAGTCGGGACACAGGAGGACGCAAAAAGCACACGGTACACACACACACACACGGTATACACACACACACACAAACATAGTATAGAGATCGGAATATTTGATTGAATAAAACGACATAATTTTTTAAAGGTTCAATACTGCACATAAATTCGTCAAATTGAAATTCAGATTCAAGAATTCCTCAAATCCAAAAATAAAATGCCAATCTAATTTCAATTTAATTAAATATAATTTGAAATATTTCTATCAAGTTCAGATTACAGGCTTTAACTTAAATCCTTATTAATTTTAATTTCATTTCATTTTAATTTGGTCCTCAGATCATAGATAGTGATAGACTTGTGGACCAAATTTGTCTCTGTCTTCTGAACTTCTTAGTTTTTCTTGATGATTCAATGTGCAGCATTGCAGTTTAAAGTGGCAGTCCATAGTAATAGAAGGCATACAACAACATAGAAGGACGACACACATCATCATAACACATAGACATAGTGTGATACACACCAGGATAGGAGGAATAGCAACAATTGAATACAATAGTATAGGATTCAGGATAGGCTCAACATCAACAACAACAACACATTCCAAAGGATAGATACGAATAAACACCTTACTATTGCTCATTTTACCATTTGAATTTGCAAAGTAGAGATTTGATTTAAATCATCATAGGCCTTCATAATATATTCAAATATGAAGTCTTACCCTTAATTCAGTCAATATTTTCCCCAAAACATCTACATTGAAACAGTTACAAATAAAATATTGACCTGTTGTATAAGTTCCATGGTCTTATTCCTTCAAGATTAAAAATTCACAAATACTTATTGAAAACTTATGTAATGTACCTACATGTATCTTAAATTAAATGATAAAAAAAACAAATATAGGTCCTTAAAAACCGCCTAATTTCTGGTATGTGTCCCCCCCGTTACACACACAGTTTTAATGAAATTTATCTACCAACCCCAAAAGTCGATGACAATTCAATGACACATTGTGCCATCCCCATCCTCATCCCCACAACAACGACAACAACAACAACAAATATGGTGCATGTTCAACATAACCAAAGACAACAATATAAATCAGAACATGGCATAATGGACAATCAGAGTGGAAAGGGTCCACTGAAAACTCAAACTGAAAGGATGAATAACAGGAGTTAATTTGTCATAGTAGTAGTAGTAGTAGCAGCCACATTGGTAAAAGTAATAGTAATAGTATAGTCAGCCTGTGGACAACGTTATTATTATTATTTTAAAAATAGAAATAGAGAAAGAAAATTAGTCACTCTGTATCTGTCAAGCATGGGACTGGGACAAAGTGACAAGAAAAATACAGAACTAGTAGGGAGAGAGAACGTTTTGACATGGGGTGATATGGATTCACTCAATCTGTAACATTCAAACAATTCATTTCTATAGGAGAAGGTATTTGGAATGCAATGTTGTATATAAGCAATAGAAGTACAAAGTGTTGTGAAAAGTGGGTAAATTGATTAAAAACATATTGCAGGGTGTCATGCTCAAGTAGCGTAAGTCTGACTGAAGATACGTGGGGACTCCAAAAAGGTTAGGACCAAGTATCTATCTAAGTCTCTTGAAAAATAAGATAGTTTTAAGTACCGTAGTAGTAATAGTAGCATTTGTTGGAATACAACAATTTGAAAAACTAGAATTACGATAACTGAGCATAACACCCGCGATATCAGTGCAACTTTTTAAAGTCGAAAACAATTAATAAGTGGTACAGTGGAACGTGGATACAACGAGCTCGGATTGAACGAGACCTCGCATCCAATGAGGTAGGTATATTTTAATCCCCATTTTATGACATTATGCTCCCCTCCCCCTCGCATTCAACGAGACCTCGGATCCAACGAGAATAACCAGTCAGTCCCGACGACCTCGTTGTATCCGAGTGCCACTGTAATCATTATCATTGACTTTTCATCAGAAACAGACAGCAAGTTACTTCTACCACTACTACTATGGTAGGTACACACTCACATAGTACATCAGTAATAATAGTAGGATTCACACACTCACTCCACAGGCAGGAAGGAAGCATGCAGTAGTAGTCTTCTTAGTCCTAGTCCTAGTCACACCACCAATAGCATCGTCATGATATGATACTACATACTACTATGGCTATTCGTCCGTACAGACACATTATAGCCACACATTCAGATTAGAGTCACTATCGGTCCGTAACTGACTATTCACACTAACGGACCGTCAGATAACATTCTTATAACCAGACCTGTAAATTACCACCTAACACACAATTGCCTGAAAATTGTCTAGACTTCAAGTAAGGGACTATCATACTATTGACTTCCAATCAATACTGCATAAAAAAAGAACAATTCAAGCAGTTCCTCAAATTGAAATAGCCTGATGCAATTGTCTGAAGATTGACAGGTCTGTTATAACGTATTGCATTGCATTCGTTAGGCTGTGGAGGAAGGAAGCTACTCCTAGCTGTACTAACGACTAGTAGTACTAGTATTCTGGGAGAACACGACGTATTAAAGCTTTGTCTGTATGTTGTTATGAATGTGTATGTCTGCATGTACTACTCCAGTAGGTACACAGCGGATACAAGTTATAATAGGTACAACTAGACGAGGTACATCCACACACAGGTCTATCCAGCATTACTAGCTCGTAGTTACTGCGTGTGTGTGGGTGGCAATGTCCAGTCTAAAAAAGTAATGATAATAATAACCTTTCTTTCTTGATCAATTTACCTTTCGGAAGGTTTTTTTATTGTAAGGTTTCAAATGGCATAAACTTTCATCACTGAGTTCTATCCACCAATCACTTCTGTTTCGCGCTCAAATCCACATAGGTGCTCTAGTACTAGTAGTTAGTAGTTCTATCCACCAATGACTTCTGTTTAGCGCTCAAATCCACATAGTGCTCTAGTACTAGTACTAGTAGTAGCAGCAGCGTATCAACATGTGGATATCATATTATCCACAATCCACAGCCCCATCATCGAGGCAGAGGTTAGGCCTTTCAATTTCACATCACAGTAACTCGAATCCAGCGAGATATCAGTATTACCGTTATCATTATGTATTACCAAGTCCCAGGTTTGTTCACTCCATGGGTGTACTGTAGGGTATATCATATTACATAGTCATCATATCATACAGGATATTATGTATCTGTATTAGACTTGTTCTCCAAAGTATCTCACAACCAAGCACTGCTTATGGAGGTATGTGAGGCTTTTCAATGACAGTGTGTATCATGAGACTCTAGTAGGTACATCATACAATACAACGTATTTCGGTTGCAACGTTTTTCCCCAGCGTAACAACTACCTACACTACACAATGGTTAGTGCCGTAACATGTCCGAAATCCAAAACACACCGTTCTCTCCGCCAGTCGTTCTTCTCCTTTCTACCTTTCCTGTGTGAGATACCTGTATATATATATACCATGCAAGCACCAAGCACGTTCAAACCCCAGCTTTCAAAATCTGTATGTGTAGTAATCTAAACTTGCGGCAACACCCATGTAAATGTACATACTATTATAAATTCTATGTGTTTCTAATAAATGCATTATCTAACACAGAAAAAATTGTCCTAATAATCTCCTTATCATCATGCATCTTAGTCTATCTCCGATAGAACTTGAATCCCACACTGTCAAGTCAAGCCAACTACACCCCTCCTCAACCCTGACTAGCGAGATTCGAACCATGGCCGCCTGAGGAACAAGCAAGTTCTTCTTAACCCCTGACCACACTAGCAGAGAAAATCTGACAAGTGTACTGTCCCTACACCCCTGCCACTGCCCACTGCCATTGGTTTGCTGTGCCTCTTCTTCTCGTTAAGGCTATTATGCTACATGGCAATGCTAGTCCAGTCGGTACCGTACTAGTACTAGTCCTTGCGGTAGTGGTCATTGTGTGATTGTGTGTGTTGTTAGTTGGGTCTATCGTCTTCATTCATGCTGAACACATCATGGGGTGGCAGTACATATCAGCAATGGTAATAAACTACTAGTACTAGTAGGACTATCACACACACACACTTCACTGTGGGCAGCGGTTTAGCCGTTTTCTTCCTCATCAAAGTAGTAATGGCAATGATGAGATAGAGGGTGTCACACACATGGTAATGGTAGCAGTTGCAGAAAGGAGGTGGTTGGAATGAAATATGGTAGCACAGCCCTATCCTGATGCATGCTTTACATACTGCTATAGTATAGTAAATTAATCAGCATTAATAATATTAATAATCATCTCTAAATCTAAAGGACATTCAATCAAACAACAAGATGGGGAAAAAAGGCAACAAACAGGTTTCAAGTTTTTCTTTCAAATGTTATATTAAGTTGTGAAAAAAAAAATCAAATTTCAATAGAATTGAGAAAGAAAATGATAATGTCATTCAAATATCCACTCCTCACCCACACACTCACACGTACACACACGCCCA
Organism: Dendronotus venustus; assembly: GCA_031834005.1. Lineage (NCBI taxonomy): Eukaryota > Metazoa > Mollusca > Gastropoda > Nudibranchia > Dendronotidae > Dendronotus > Dendronotus venustus. The sequence continues at coordinate 6,215 of JAUEKX010064027.1, forward strand.
CACACACACACACACACACACATCATTATGTCATAGGCTAACACACACACAACCTCCACTCTGTGGCAAGTCATTTCCCCGTTCATCGCCGTCTAGACATACTACTTGTGGTACATACAAATAAAATGATACATGAATGAATAAATTAATAAATAAAATGTAACTGGTATATTTTTTTTGACTTGTTCATTCCGATACCATTATTGTGCCATTCATACATACATTATTCGATACCACGACCCATAATGATGGCGACAACCATCTCTCCTTCTACACACACACACACGTATACACACGTACACACACACGTACACACTGCTGGCCACAAAAGGTGGTGTTGGCCCATGCTGGTCACAAATCGCTATCTCTATTATCTCTGCTTTACTCAACTGACTTTTTTCTACTGTTTATCTGATTCAACTGATCTGTTTATCCGATTCAATTAAATCCGATTTAACTGATTCATTTATACGATCCAACTGATAAACCAACTCCCTATAAATTCTTCATTTAGCATCGCCATGTAAGTTCTTCAGCAACCTTTTAGTTTTAGCCAGTCCTGAACGCTTAATCACTCCACTCACAAAGAAATAGAATGCAACGTTATTAAATAGAAAAAATTATAACGAACGATTCATTCTATTATCATGCAAAGGGGCGGTAATAAAGCTCAAACTCAAAAGCCGAGTTATCTACCCTGTGTGTGGCGATGATAAGAATAGATCAGTCAATGATTCGACACAAATAGCGGGTGGGTTAGTCATTCTTAGAATACAGTAGAATGTGGGGTAGGGGTAGAGGTAGAGAAGGAAGACCTGAGAAAGAGCGGAAAATAAATAAAAATCCCTTTGTTGTTTTCAAAAGGCGAAGAGTTACACAATTAATGGGCAGCATGCGCCAACACACACACACACACTCTCTCTCTCTTGGTACCAGCAGCAGCGTAGACAAGGAATGTGAAAACTATCAAACGACTTTTTTCCATCTATCCATTCCATCCGTCCGTCTACTAACTAGTACCTACTATCTCATCTCCATCTCATTCGTTCCTTCGTAATAATAAATCACAACTACTATGATGACATTATATAGTAAAATGAATGAGTGAAACTTCTTCTTTCTCCGTCGTCGCCGTGTGTACCCCCACCACCACCACCCCTCCCCCTCGTCTTAGCTCCCTTGTCCAACAACAATCCCCCTCACAACAACACATGCACACACTTCTTATTTATTATCAATAATCATTTATAATTAATAATATTATTATTATTATTATTATTATTATTATTATTATAGAATATCAAAGTTAAAAGTTAAAAACGAAAAAGAAAATACAAAGAAAGAAAGAAAGAACTCTACGATAAAGCAGGAGGAGGAATGAGAGAGAAATTACAATCTGGATATGATAAAATAGTCCTTTGACAAGAGAAGTCACCAATAGTTAATGATGGACAAACATCTACCTTTATACAATGAATATCATGAGTGTGTGTGTTTTTTATCAATACATAGTTTTTAAATTCATTCATTTAGACTTGTCTTTTTCCTTTATGTCGACAACAACTTGTGACACAAAGAGAGAGAGAGAGAGAGAGAGAGAGAGATAAATACATGAAACTACGGTAATGAGTTTAACAATATTTTCTCCTTTGTTGAGAGAGTAAAATCTAAAATCTATAAAGACAAGACAAACGTGATCAGAGATACAAGACAGAGAGAGAGAGAGAGTGAAAGTGAAAGGTTAGTGGTTTTTGCGGGTTGGATTCAGAATGAGAGAGATAAGGATGAAAAGCATCGCAATGATTTGATGTCCATCATTTATTGGTCCCAAAAAAGATCAAGAAGGATGAATGAAAGGAGACTCTTCGTCTAAGTGACAGGAATATATAAATACATCACACTGACTACATCCTTGGGGCTAGCTTTATCATTAGACAACTTGATATTTGCGACAACAGTCGACGGTAAGGAAAGAAAAACGGAGGCAGAAGAGGTGGCCAAAACACCGTAGGGACTTTAAGTCAGGGACTATAGATGTACGAGGAAGACGTAACAAATTGACACGTATATTTTTTGGTCTGTTTTAGGGATATTTGTGAGATGACATTGACAACAACTAACAACAAAAATGACACGAGACGAAATTCATTTTTTTCTAAACTTCAGACAATATTCAAATCTAAATGAAAAAACTAAATTAAATGCTACGTCGCAGTAACTTTTAAAATTAAAAACCCAACAGTTTCACAACAAAGTCTCTATGAAACTTAAGATTAACTCTGGCTTATCTCTTTCTACTTTAAAACGTGTCATACAATTCCATAGCACATCGTTATCAATAATAACATATTGTATTTTATATCCATTTGATGACAACGATGAATACTGGCCCTGAGTGAGCATGAATGAACGAGTGCTTTTCAGAAAAAGAATAATAGAATAAAAATCAAAGAGAACGACAACGAAAACTAAGGAAGGAGAAAGAAAGAAAAAGGAAAGAAAAAAGCAACACACACAAAATAGTTATTTCTTAAATAAAAAGTACTACTACGTACATACATATCCATAATAGTAAGAGTACTCGAGGTAATAGTCAGAAGTCATAGAATCTTCTAGTATTATCAACAGGAATGAACTCTCTCAAGATCAAATAGTCAGTAATAGAATCTTCTAGTAGTATTAATCTTAAAATGAACTCTCAAGATCACAGCGCTGCCGTTTGTATGTCTCTATGAGTGAAAAGGGTTCAAGTTCAAAGTTCAAAGTCTCTATCGTGGCCCTCGTAGCAGCGAGTCGGGTTCCGTTATTGCAAAGGGCACGGCGGGGGGCAGCGTGTTGCAGACAGGGGCGTCGCCTTTCGCGTGGCCTTCTCCGTGATCGGATACGACAGCACAACGGGGGGTGTTGGGGGAAAGGGTGGTGGTAGTGGGGGGGACACATGCAGACAACACACAGGGGGACGGGGAGGGACCAGTGGTGGTGGTGGTGGGGGTAGGGGGGTCAGGACAACAAGCCTGGCCGTGGTGGCTCACCATAACGGATTGTTGGCTGTAGGGACCAGAAATAATAATACGCCATTTAATCTAAATCTAGCTGGTCTAGCATCGCATGGATCTATCTATCTATCTATCTATCTATCTATCTATCTATCTATCTATCTATTTATTAATCTAATCTACTGCTCTTCGGATTGTAAATGAAATATGGAACAAAATAATCTACTATTCATTCTACCAAACTATCATACAATGAAAAAGATAAAAAAAAAACTATTGTACCTGACTGAAGATAAAATAAAGAGAATTTGAAATAATACGCTAAAACTAAAACATTTAGGAAATTGCTTTTAAACTCTGCCTGATACTAGGATTGATATAATAATTCAGGATGTATTTCACTCATGGTAATGTTTACAATTAAAAGCTTGTCTGATTTTCTCAACCTAAAATCATTAAAACAAGAACGTCTGACTAAACGTTATATAAATAACTAATGGTTAAAATAGAAATAATCAATTCTTGTCTTTCTCACTACATTACTTGTTACGTGCCCTAGGACTGGTCTGAATGTCCATGATAATATCATACTGTCAGGACCTTAGATCTTACACTCGAAAAGTTGGGAGTCTTGTTATTATTGAATTGCTGATAACTAACAATGACCACGATATTCATGACAAAATATAGATTCTACAAACTTGTACGACAATTTTTTACACTACAAACTAAAATTGAGAAGTGAAGTGAACAAAAAATTATTTAAAACGATTAGATATTTTTCTTTATATGACTGATGAGAACATTTACTTGTGATACAATAACTTGGAAGGTTGCTAATATTGATAAGAAGAGAGATGGATTAATCGGGGGAAAGGGGAGGAAACAAACTACAACAGAATTACAGCTACGTATCTCAAATAGAATTACAGCTAAGTGTAAAAACATATGTGCTGATACGTGGGTTACAAATGTCCTAGGAAGTCGTCAGATTTATTTATGAAAAGAGAGGATAACCGGTATATTAGCTAAAGAGAAGGGCCGCGTTAAGTTTAGTTTTGTTAAATTCCCCTCCTCCGTTAAGACAAAACGGATGTGATGTTTCTACTACTCCATATCGTCTTTGTTTGTCAAAGTTGTTAAAAGCCACGACACTTACTATTATAACTACTCTACCGTACAAAGCCCAACAATTAATCAGAAGCACAAGTACTACAACGATAAGATCAATGATGATACTATCAATCATAGTTTTCGTTAAACCACAATATGTAAGACAGGAAAAATAGCTAGACCACTAGAAGTCCAGTGTTATCCTATATAATATCATAAAGGAGTAAGTCAAACACCTTTAGCCAATTGCGGCTGGGAAAATCTCCAGCATTCAACTGACCTAATTAGTTTACGTTTGGTGTCAAAATGAAATTCAGTTCTATTAAGTTTAGAATCCCTTTGCCAAAGGATGAAGAGATAGACTAACTAAGGTATTACACATTATATATTATTCATAAGTCAGTGAAATGATACATAGAGATGACATAGCCAGGTGCACCTCTCCTAGCGACATGCTTTTACAAAGTCACAGAGCTGTTAGCTCCTTCTTTCCACTTAATCACTAATGCTGTGCTCTTGGACAAGTGCGAGGTGCTCAGTTTTGAATATATATATATAAATATAGCTATACTAAGATTAATGAGATTTGCCAGGAACATTAATGATATTCAATGTGATGATTATATTATACGCTTCGAGATACAATCTGAATCTGGAATTGTATGACGATGGTAAATAATTTACCAAAGTGATCTCGTAATCATTAATCAAATTCACTAGGTTTCTATCAAAGGCAACGAAGAAAAAAATTGGCAAAGCAAATTAAAACAAACAAAAATGAAATAAAGAACAAAATAATAATTTTAACAACCACAGCTAATAGAAAACACAAATTTGACTTTAGAAAATTTTAAATTGCTACTGTTTGAATACAAATTACGAACTAGAAATATTCCAATTTGAAAGCGAACAATGGAAACTTAAAAGAAACGGAACAAAAGAGAATGATGAACTAAAAAGATGGGAAAGAAATAGAGAAACAAAGATGCGTTAATGGACCTAACAGAAACCAACAAGTTGATGATAAGAATAACGATAGAACGCTAGGGGTAATAAACAGTCGACCAACCAGGGTCCACAAAAACGCTGGCTTCGTTATTACCCCTCGGTGACTCGGTACTTCAGAGGCTTTTCAATAAAGATATGGGGATAGACTGCGTGCCGTACAGAGACAGACAGACACGCAGCGATTCAAATAGACAACAGCCGAGATGAAAGAGAGAAAAAGGGAAAAGAAGAGAAGAGAGAGAAAGGAGAGGAGGGAAATGGGGAGGATGAATACACACTGGTTTGTTAATGTTTAAAAATGCATCCTCATCATCATCAACATCATCATCATTATCGTAATCATCATCGTCGTCGTTATTATCATTAAAAGACATTGATTGTAGGTGGGGGTGGGTGGGGGGATCAAACAGTCAAAGTGGTAGTAGTAGGGTCTAGGGGTGATCTAATTCTAATAAATTAATCAATGCATTCGTTACATCATTGGAGGAATAGTATAAGCATCATCATACTCATGGTGGGGCTTGTAAAAACACATATTATGATGCCTCGAGTTTGTATAAGGGTGTGAAAAGATCATGTCGAAGAATTGAATATCATCTAACTAAGAAAAAAAGAGAAAAGACACACAGATAAAGAGAGAGATGTGGAGAGGGGGCGAAGAGAATATTTTGATGCGAGGTAAAGACAAATTTTAATTCAATGTTTTGAGTTGATGAAAATGATCTTCTTTCACAAATGAAGCATACATGAAGTACATTATAAATAAATAATCGTACAGAACTTCCATTGGAAAGGGATGATGACATGGTAGAAATAGTAATGGGGGAATTATGAGACACACATCTTCATACTACTACTGTTATTAGTATCATTTTTTGAAGAATGTCAAATTAAAGATAAGGGGGACACCCGTTGAAAATATCAAACCCGCCTCATGCTAAGCCTAGTCTTCAATTCCATTCAACTACAAACCCCTTAACTATAGACCAATACACATAGAATTTTGAAATAGTCAAAAGGTTATGATGACTCTTTGGAAAGATAGTGTTGTTAATGATCGTGAGATGAATCTTTTCATATTGCAGAGTTTCAAACACACACACGCACACACACAAACCCACAAAGAAGGCTACACAATGGACTTGTGTCGGTGATGGTGTTAATCATAATAATATAATTAACAATGGAATAGAGAGGGGGGAAAAATAGGAAGGGATAAAAAAAAACTTACTAACTTAACTTCTCCAATAAAACAATTCACACACACACATACACACACTTCCCTACTTTAAACCTTTTCTTCGTTTACATTTTTTGACATTAAAATAATGGCTAGCATACCAGAGACCCAAAAGTGTCCTAGTCCTTTATTGTTTCAACATCTCAATGCCGACTTCAGGGATAAATGTGGTATTGTATTTTGCTTCAACTTTAAAGTAATTCCCTCCTTAGTCTGTCTCTTGTCAAAGAATTCCCCTCGGAGTGATATATAAATATATATATATATAAATATATCAAAACCTATTTGTGTTATATCATACTATTATCAATGGCTGAACATGAACTACAAACCCACACACGCATCGTTGGACAAAACTACAAGGGCGAGGTAAGGTAGACAGACTACTACAGTATGAAAATGGAGACGAACAAAAAAAAAAAAAAAACATTTTAAAAAATACAGGAAAGTTTTTTTTCTTCATAATAATAATAATAAGTTAGTTAGTTCCGGGGGAGGGTGAAAAGAAAGACATGAAAAAAAATGATTTTAAGAACCGAAAAAAAAAGCAAAGGAAAAAAAAACAGGGGGGTATATAATATACATATACATATATATATATATATTGATGTCGTTAGACAGTGCAATGAATATGTATATATATATATATATATATGTATATACCACGAGCGCCCC
>JAUEKX010064138.1:0-11331 GCA_031834005.1 Dendronotus venustus
ATTACATTTCTTTTTAGGAATGTTGTGAAGTGTTGGACCTCGGTAATAACGTAAGTGATCTTTCAAAAGAAAAGACTTAAACTTCTTTATTTCAAACTCATTCTGGTTAGCTCGTCTTGTAATCGTAAAGATTTGGGTTCGAACTCAGCCACCTCCCAATAAGGTATATGAGCCCAACTTTGATAATTCTGCATGATAGGTCCCTGGTAGCTGAAAGTAGATGCAGCTTCGGCAATCACTAGGTCTCCCTATCTACTTACTAAATAAAAAGCACTCATAATTACTCATATATTTCTCTTTAGGGGTTGACCACGCTCAAGCACTTGGAGTACCTCACTACCGTCAAGAAGTTGAATCTTAAGAACAATCAGTTGAGGAATTTGGACTTTCTGACAATGTTACCTTGCTTGGAATCTGTTGATCTGTCAGGAAACAAAGACCTGTCAACAGCAAGATGTAAACTTGTTGAACAGCTTAAACTCAAAGAAATTGAGATCACTATTTGATTTTGTGAATGAATTTGTGATTGGTTCATGATTGTGTTAGTTGAGGTTTCTTACAACATAACCTTTTGATTCAAGGAAAGATTCTATATCGAAGGCGTTTTAATATCAAAATTGTTATTTCATGACCTTTTGCACAGCGTCGTAAATCCTATTGAGTGTATCTGTTTTTGAAGGGTAATAAATAGTAAATTCTAAAAAAAATAGTTTGAATTTTTATTTGTAATAAGGAGGACTCAAGGAAATGGCAAAAAAATCTTATCAAATTTCCAGGTTATCGGTATGTTTTAATATGCAGGTGCAAATTTGGAGTAATTTTTATTTTTATTTTAGTAACTTTTAGTGCAAAAAGTTGAATAGTTTCTAATTATGTTCTTGCATTTTATTGAAATTTCGTCGAAATATGTTTTTGTGTTGTAATCCCCTAGCTATTAGCGATCCAAAGTATATCACGACTGTAACTTTGATCGCTCGAAAATGATAATGATGATTGATGATGACGCCCATATATAAATTTCAATCTTCGGAACGAAATCTTTCCAAAAGGTAGTTGGTGAGTTAATATATGTCTGGGTCATTTCAAAAACAAAAGTATTCAAATGTTTCTAGCCATAAAGACTGATTTATGTTTTCAAATATAATATGCAACTTGTATTATCAACTGGTTTTCGTTTTTTTTTCTTTCTTATATTTTTATAATACGGTTTAAGTTTTGTAATATTTAGTTTAAAGAACATAATAATTAGAATAATTAGAATAATTTTACACATGCATAATTATACACATGAGCACTGAATAATTTTCTAGGACAATTCTCTTTTTGTCGAGTCCGTCACTAATTGAAAAAGTATTTGTCCTTGAAACCAGTATGACATCCATTTAAAAGTTTATTGACAATTTTCGCTCTTTTGTTTTTTTGTGTTTTTGCTTGTTACTATTATTATCGAGCAAATAACATCCATTTTCATTGATTTTCTTCTTCCTTTACTATTTAGTTAAACACATTTTACGTTTTATATCGAGTTACGAGTTACTCATCAATACTGATGACCACGACTTTTATTTTCGAGGCTTACTCTTCACATGTTAAATTTCAGCAATTGGGAAAATGTCGGCAACATTTGATAGTGAGCGCTAACGAGCGATAAATATGAAATTTTTTTAGCTAATATTTTTGAGCTAATATTTTCTCTTCAGACGAGTCCATCTTTCATTTGAACGATAATTTTCCAGCATTCAGTTTTTGAGGTGGGAACGTTAAGCAGCTGTTTCTGGAAAACCTAGCGCTAGCCTCCACTCATTATCGTTCACTAGCGTTAAGTGGGAGCCGTTTGTAAGGCTAATTACCGCTAATTAAATCCCAAAATGTTTTTCAGTGTCATGCCTCTTTTTTTTTTTTTTTTTTTTTCAGCCACATATAAGTAAAATAAAACAACGAAAAAATAAAACTTAACTAACCATCAAATTAGCAAGGAGAATTTGACAATGTCTTCAAGAGCTTTGAGAAGATTGCAAGAACAACAAAAGGCTTTGGAGGTAACAACGGAAACAGCAGAAGATGATACTGGCGACGTTGGAGATGACGAACCATCTTTGGTGAATGAAGATGTCGAGGATGCTGGTGGTATGAATAACACGAAGAAGAAAAAGAAAAAGAAGAAGCCAAAACAACAACAAAGAGTGAATATGTTTGATCTGGTGAGATTTATTTTTGTATTGCTTAAATTCTGCAATACTTCCCTACAATAATTCCTTAAAATACGGAATTGTTAAAAAATCATATCCGATTTTAGATAGGAAAAGAAATGTATATACATAACATAGGATAAAAATCTTTGCTGTTCAATGAAGTATGAAGTACTAAATGAGCCTTTTGTTCTATGAACAGTATTCCTAACTAAACGACGACTAATAAAAAGGAATCCCTGCTCTTGGCATTAGTTAAATATCTAGAAGATCGGTTAAAGGAATGACCTCACGGTAAACTTGAGTATAAAAACACAATTAATAGGAAAGATGTTGTAGGTGTGATGTGCATTCAAGCTGAAGTAAACCTGCGTGAGTGTACTTATGAAAACCATTTACATTAGTTTCTTTATATATCTACTTTGTATGAACATCATCAATTTAGTATTTTTAATTAACTTTGTATTTCTATCTATATCTAAGCTGGCAGATGAACAAGATGAAGATGACCAACATGTTGTAGATGATAATGATGACGAAATTAATAAACTAGTACGTTACATTTACTCACATAAACACAAGTACACGGGGAATTCGGGGAAAAATCATACATCATATTTAAACAAAATTGGAGAAATTGCACAATACAAATTACTCTTCGTCACGAAACAATTCAGGAACGATTGCAAATTTTTTTATCGAAATTGCATATTGTTAGTTTGAAGGAGGATACGTTTCAAAAAATGAAAATTCACACATTTTTTTCCCTCTCTGAAAACACTAAAGTCAGGTTTTCACTATGGACTAACGATGATATAACCAGAGTGAATGCCACACTGTAGTTATCACTAACCCATAGTGTGAGCCATGATTAATGTGCCGACTAACAAAGACTTGACCCAAATATATCCCCAATAAAAACAATATTTCTATAGGGAACCATGTAAAGATGTCTATCGTAGATATAACATACACTTTCCAAACGGTGTGTGAAAACGGGGGTTCCATCGACTGTTGTGTCTCAAATTTCAGACTTTATATATTATAGCTTTCCTGGTTTTTTCTACTTTAGGATGGTGAAGATACTCAAAAGCAACAGCAACAACAACAACCACAACAGAAATCAACAAAAAAGAAAACAAATAGAAAGAAGAAAAATAAAAATAAGAATTCTTCACCCGAACACCAACAACAGCCACAAACTCGACTAGAAGATTCTGATGTAATCATCATATCCCATATGTTTCAATTAATTATGCATTATACAGTGCTTTTAACGTCAACAAACTTTCCTATTTCTAGATTTTGCGATAACAAAACATTTGCTAATCGAGAATATTAAAAATTACGCACATACATATTTTTGTGTATCGCTTATTTTTCAAGACTGCATGTCATATATCACAAGGAAGTAAATACAGTTCTGTTAACCTTATTTTCACGAGTTTAATGGCACTTAAAAGTTTTGCGACAATTTAATTTCGCGATTAAAATGGCTGATTCCCGAAAATTTCTGTATTATTAGAAGACATCATCAAAGGGTTCGGAACGGATGAGCGGATGATGCTGCTGACCACAAGAATTAACCTATAATATATTAGTAAATCGATTTATGATCGAAGTATTTGATTGAATTGTCACGTCTCTTGCTACATTTTTCAAATCTAGCATACGCCCTTACAACAACGTTGATTGGACATTAATACAATGGCAAAACATAAAAAAAAGCAATGATTTAATAACATTGTTCGTATGTTATGAAGGGCATGTGGAAGGTTTAACTGTTGTTAGATAAGCCCAATAATTTGATGGTGTTTAATTATAATGTTTCTGTTCTTTGTTTTTATTTAGCTAGATGAAATTGACAGAGCGAATATAATGCTTGGACTGACACCGAGGAGCGATCAATCAGATGGTAGCACACAACATGTAAATCAACCCTTTAGAAACAAATCGCTTCTATCTGTCGATGCGAGGTAGAGAAATCCATAAAAATCTACATTGTTACATTTTATTAGAAATCTGTTCTTTTTTTTTTTGCTTTACTACTTTTTTAAGAAATTTTGTTGACAAAATTCAAACCAGAAGACGTCTGCTTTTAATTTGTTATCGTCTCAGTTGACATGCCGTTAAAATTGTCAAGTGCATATAGGATGACCAAATTGAGCTTGGTAAAAGCTATAAATAAAATTAGTTCTTTTGAGTTCATTGAGGGTCATTTGAACCGAAATCTAATCTGGTAGGTGGAACATTTGACCCTGTGAAGGTTCCACTATCAAAGCGTACCCTGATTGTTTAATCGATAAGAATTCGAATTCGAAGTCCTCTCTACTGTTCTTTCTTTTTTTCTGATAAAAGGAATTTAAATCCAGACAATGAGATGAGGAGAAGATTCGGTGCATCAGTTATAGAGCAAGATCGAAGGTATAATAGTTTACAACATGTTTTTAGGTTATTATATACACTTCAGTATACCCTTCCGTACGATATACAAACGCAATATTTTATCGATGAAAAATCACAAAAAAAAGAAGCTGCAATACGGAAGAATGATTTGATTGGTTTAAAACGCCTTCGCGACGTGCATTATTTTTTGGTATTAAACGTTGTCAAGATAAAATGGTAGCTTAAAACTTAAACAAAAAGCAAGGGAAAGTAATGAAAATAAAACAACTTTTATTTGTTTTTCTATTAAGTTTATGCAAAATGCCAGTGAATCTTGGAGGCAGACAATAATATGACACATTCGAAAATACGTAATCATTCAGCAAGAAAAAACATCTATCACAACTTTGCAAAACAAATCAGTCTATCCGATATATGTTTCCCAACATTTTGACCATAAAAGTCGTATAATACAGCTTCATCCAAGCAACAAGAGTCGATATAAGACCTGATAAACCAAAACGATAAATGCACTGTACAAAGTTTTCAAATAAAGCCTTAAGGCGGATTCACACGGGACGAATTCGCGGCGAATTCGCGACGAAATTGAATTAGTAGAAACAGTTTCTAGTAATTCGCTACAAAATATTTCGTCTCTCAATGTAAACAAACAAATGTGCGCATGCTCAGATTCAATTAGTCGCGAATTCGCCGGCCATTTCGTCCCGTGTGAATTAACCTTTATGAAAGCTTGACAATAGCCACAGCTCGACATAAATTATCATTTAATCTAAATAATTTGAATTCCATGTTCCAGGATGCTGCTTTCCATGAATATATTCCTTTTCAATGTACAACGGAATAAACGTCCTTTAAGAAAAAACGAAATAAATATTTACAAAATATTGTGCTATTTATGAAAGCGACGAAAAATGATTTGAATTTCATCTTTTCCCCTAAAAAACATTTTTATTTGCATTACAAAAAGAACATTTTAAATTAATTCGACGAGAAACAGAAAACGTTCTTCTGTCGCGTTCTATGTCATGTAAAGATTTCTTTACTTGTTTTTTTTTTAGTTATTCAATACAAAAAAAGCGATTAATTATTGCGCTTATGAGATGGTTAACAAATAGAATAATAAATGTACCTTATAGGGACGTGCCTTATTGAAAATATCTACACTCGACACACGTTTATTATTGTATTGATAATAACTTGCACGGTTGAAAGTGTGAGCTCTGCATCCAGGTATTATTCATGCAAATATTATTTTCTCTTCAGGAGAAATCCTCATGCACGAAGATTCCAAAGAGCAACAAGGTAAAATAAAATATCTATAACTTTTCATTGTATCATTCTTCTATTGGCAATTTAGATAGCATGTTATTTCGCCCACTGAAAATCTTTCACTCCTACCGTATATACCCCACCCTCCCTAATGTTTTTATTCCATATTTTTATTTTCGGCCATGAAAGTCCGTCGTCTTTCATTTTTTTACAATTTGAAAGGTGAATACTTAACCGTAGAAACTAGCGCATATTAGGAAGTCAAAATTGAGTTCGAAGAAGAGATTTTCCTTGGATTTCGGGGATTGTCGCCATGAAAAAGAATTGCAAAAAAAGTAGAATTTTTCGCAAACAATGCAAAAATTCAGGAAAGTTTCCGTAATTAAACCAATTAAATAGCATGAAGAAGTTTTTTTAAGTTAATGGTAGGGAAAAGTGATATTTTACATTATATTCCCAGTGGAAAATCCCAGAAAACAATGTTTAGAATAAGAATCGTATTAAACTTTTTATATTGCTTTTCTTCAGATTGGTGACTCCGAAAGATAACTGGCCACCTTATCACAAACTTGGTAAATGTAATTTAGGGAAAGTTTTTTCTCGTAACCTTAACCCCTAAACTTCTCTTTCTTCCTTTGGAGTCGCTATCATAGATAACGGCGGATTGGCAGAAAAAGATCTTGATTTTAGTGCAGGTTTTTCGTTGTTTTATTTTTTGTATATTCTTTCTCTGAAATTATAGAGAGAAAATAGATTCATATTTTGAAGTATACGATTTCTTATTGCGGACAGAAATTTTCCCGGTTCGATTGATAGTTGTATTTCGCGGACATCAACTTTTGCGGATGCCTAAATTGGCGGGAAGTGTCAAAAAACCGGTACTTAGTGGATAAGGTGGATAACAATAAATATATATTACAGCTGGCCATTTTTTATTTTATTATATTTTGTTTTTTCTCATAGGGATCACGATGAGCGAAGATAAGAGTGACTCAAAGAAACGTTCCCTCTTCACCTTCGAACATCAAGAATCTTACCAGAAAATCCAATTCAAATTCTACGATGCTGTGGAATCGATGGATCATAATAACATTATTGTAAGTTTTGTTCTTTTTCGACTTTCTTCTGTGTTACCCCTGTTAGCGAATTTCAATTACGCCGAGAAACCAAAAGAGATTGAAGTTGATCACTAAATATGTGTCCAAATTAACGCTTTCTAGATTTTTAAGCTTTAATGTCCCTGCGAATATCGATGCTGAATAGTTTTATCCTTGAAAGTGTTAATCCTCTTAAGAAATAGATCGCTCTTTCGTATATATACCGTAAAATTTAGTTTATTTTTATTTTTATTTTTTCAAATTAGGCATTGTTGAATGCGTATCCCTATCATATTGATTCGATGCTGCAATTAAGTGAAATTTGTCGGCACAACGAAGATGTACAAATGGCAGCAGAACTCATTGGTGAGTGAGTATTTATCATGATTCAAATGGCTCATACAGTACGAAGTTAGATCCAGTTTATTATAGGCTACTAGACTAGGCTACTAAAATCTGACAAGCTTGGCAATGTCTTTTTTTTATTTTTAATTTCATATGTCGCCTGATGCACATACCTTTATAGCACCGCGTGTAGCTGAATATTTGTTTAGTGTACATTTGATAAGTGCCACCTCGATAGTACCGAAGTCCCCCTATCGAACTTCTGATTCGTCCCAATGTTTAGTTATGGATGGCTAAACGAATTGAACAAACCCATTTGATTATGATAGCATGATTGGTATACTGATGAGGAAGCAAGAGATCTCGCTACCTAAAGTCTAATTATTATTTTCGTGTTTATAGAGCGAGCGTTGTACGTGTTCGAATGTAACTTTCATACACTGTTCAATATTGCGCTTGGTACGTGTCGATTGAATTATAAGAGAGCTGAAAGCAGGTAAGTTCTGCACAATCTTATCCCAACAGTGTGGTTGGGCTATTTCATAAGTGCGTGATAATTTTTGAACCATCGGCTTCTTTAGTGTGAAGGTTGTCATTTGATTAATTGAAAAAAGAAACAACTCATTATATAGCGTATAATTTCGTTATTAAGAGAAAAATTGTCTTTAACCTGAAGGCAAAATGAAGCTTTTTTTAATTTACTAAGTTGTATCTCTCCGTGTGTTTTCCCAGAGTTTATCGGAATTTTTTGAGCATTTTGAGCATTTCTGAAACAAGTCGAAACTGATTCCAGCCACCAATACACCGGCTGCCGCACACAACAGAAAAGAAATTGCCGAATTCCAATTCATCAAATCCTGCGTGCTGCCGTAGTATATGATTTGCGGAGAAATAGTTTTGGTGAAACTCTGTATGGGGTCTTTATATACCTCTTGTTCGTAGTTTAACATGCATCGGAACATCTTGCGGATTATTTCATCCGTGGACATTGACAAATAGCAATCTACTCTTATGAATGCGGGGAGCTCCTTTGCGATTCGCAATGGTACTGTTTCATTGTCGTCGGTGATTTCCTCCTTGTACCAATTTGCCACATCGGTATTTATCATGGCGGCGTACACCTTGCCTTCCCTCACCAAATCAAGAGCTTGCTCGTAAGATTGCGTCTTCACTACTCGGGCGTTGTATTGCACGTTGGCGGCGCGCTCGTCGTACGAGTTAGCAACAACCGAGACCACGTGACCGTTAACGTCGATATCCATTCCCGTCAAGACATTCGTCATAGTCGCCGTCATAACGCAACCGAACATGACGCCGACGAAAAGCCACGCTAGTGCGAGGAATTGAGCGAATGGTTGCACTAGTGGTAAATCGCCGAATCCGACAGTTGTTACGGAAATGATGGACCAATGAAATCCGGCAGCGATGCCCTTCACAAAAGAGTTGGGGAAGTCGTTGTTACGGCTTCGTTCTATCAACCACAATATGCTACCGAATAGGAGGGCGAGTGTAACGGCAAGTAAGAATATATGACTGCAAGCTGTCAATCCTGTTATGATACGATTGAGGAGGGAGATGGAGTCGCGACGAACTATAACGCTTATTCCTATATTGCTCTTGATTTCGAACTGAGAGTGATCTCTTCTCTTGTCTTGAGGCGTAGGCGAGAATAAGGGAAACCAAATAGCGTTTTTCTCGATTACCCCTGTTAACTGTCCTTGGTCATACGAGAAATTGGAGAGAATCAAGTCATGGAACTGTTTGCGTGAGTCCAATTTGAGCGCATATTCTGTAAAGTTGAGTGATCCATTTAAGCAGTATTGGTTCGCTCTCTTCAGAATGGTGGGCAGAATCCCGTCGATTTGACCATGTTCGTTTGTGTATATATACGGCTTGATTTCCCAATATACAACTTGGAGTAGAGCTGATTGATTGCTCGATGTAGCCATCACTCTATCGAATCTAACCCCATATAAGACGAGATGGATGATTAAAGATGGTAACCAGAGTAGCCTAACCATTGTTTACTCTCTTTTTTTTCACTTGCCTGCCTAAGGAATGGTAAGACGATAATATACTGGACTATTACATAATACTAGCTGGTAGACTGACCGCATCGCATTCCAATTTTAGCCTGTATTCCTTGCGTGCATGTTTACCCTTTTTACATAAAAAAAAATGATCATGCGCGAGATTTAATACCCAAAAGAAAACAAATCTCCAGAATGTGGAGATTAATTGGCGAAAAAGTAGAGTTCCATTTTACAGATCAATCAACAGTTAAATTTAACAAGAATATTGACATCTCGTAATTAAGAAAATGTAAATACTGAAATCATCCCCTCCCTAGAACGTTCCTTCGCTACTTGTTTTCGTATTTACGTATTTACGTATTTGCTCCCTTTTCTCTTTCTCTTCCTTCTAATAATCTGAAATTCATTCAGAAAGCTGTTTCCCATCGCTCTGTGCAAAACAGGAAAACAGGTGAGCAGGAATTCTTCTTTTAAATTAAATTTTATTTCCCTTCTTGATGTAAATACAAGGAACTCAAAACAAAGCAGTAATTTCTGGTAATATGGGAAGTCTTCTATAACACACAATACAGACAAACACAAAACACAAAGAGATGTTTGAATATATAAAAAAAATTCAAATTTAACCAGATGGCTTCAAATGCATTGTAATTTACATCTTTTTCTTATGCGACACGCAATTATAATTTCAGTTTAAAAATAGAATAACTAGAATAACTTCATTTTCTTCTATTTCAGGCCGTTCTTCTTGGCGCTATTTCGACACATCAAATGCGTTGGAGATCGAGGTAAATAATAGCTCTCCGGAGGAAAACCATTACAGGTTGTATATATAAAACGACAAACCTTGCTGGGGAGGTCTTAATAAGGTGTGTGTGGGTCGGGAAAAAATATGAAAATGAATAAGCTCCCCCCCCCCCCCCCTTGTATTAAGCACCCGAGAGTAGTCCTTTATTAACCACGTGAACCATATGGCAACAATAAAAGTTTAAAGAAAGCCAAACTACAAATAATAGAAAATAAAATAAAGTTTTTCACAAAGTTGTGCATCAATAAAATGCGTCTTTTAAGCCATGTTTTATGGGCTAGACTAAAAAAAAAAAAGAACCTTTGCCATCTTTTAAATGATATAACCTCTTCGAAAGTCGCTTTTGAGGGGTACCAGAATGTATTATTTTGCCCACTTTGTTTTATGAATTCTAATTACTTTGTGTTTTCATTGTTACTTTAACAATCAAGGTTTAAAGTGTTTGTTTTTTCATCTACCTCCATATTTGGTTTAACGACGAAAAGTTTTATTGTTTTTATGTAAACATGATTTCCCGTTGGTTATTGTATACAAAATTATATTTTTCAGGATTTATGCATTTCAGAAATCAGAAAAACGAATGTTACTAATTAGTGAAAAAGCAAAGAGTTTCACAAAGATAAAACTTTCTTGGGAATTAATAATTTTAAAAACTTGAAGCACTTCAATTAATAAAAATAGAGGCCGGACTACCTTTTACAATGAAAAGAAATTGAAACATTTTTTTTTTTTAATAAATAAAAAATGCAGTTTACATCAGAGTTTCATGGTTGAATTTTTTTATACAAAACAAAGTTTTTCTAGATAATAAAAAATATGTTCAACACACAAAAAGGTTTTGCATAATTTTTTATGATTAATTTTAATGACTTAATTAATTTTATTTTATTGTGTTTTTTTTTTTTTCATTCACGTTTATTACCCTTGGGTAATAAAAACGCAAGCTTTAAAATCTTGATAATAAATTTTTTTGTAAAACTGATCATGGCGCAAATAACAACAACCAATGAGAAGTCATGTTACATCAAAACAATAAAGGCGTTAGCCAATCAGCAATAGTGATTATTTCCATTGTTTTGGGTTTAACAGGAATTCTATTTTCCTTCTTAAACCAAATACTGTCAGACGTTTTTTCCGGGACGCTCTGCAGAGGCGGATCTCGAGGGGCGGATCTCGAGGGGCGG
>JAUEKX010064249.1:0-13235 GCA_031834005.1 Dendronotus venustus
GCGCATGCTCAGTTGCTTTTCCTTTCCTTTCCGTTCCTGTCCGAGGAAAATTTTCTTGAAGTGGAAAACCGCCTTAAGTAAGTAAGTTCGTAAGTTTTTCCGCATCCCTTATTTGAACAGAGGCTTTTTTTATCGCGGCTAGTGTCTTTCCCGCGCAAAACAACAACAACAACAACATTTTTACCGCGCGAATAATAATTTTGAAACATGGCGAACTCAAAATGACACTGCACACTGACAGTCAACTAGCATGAAAAGTCTGCGCAATTAGTTGTTTTTCTTAAGGATTCCGATAATATTTAGCTAGCTAATACTCAACGCCTTGGAGTAACATGAAATACTTTACTCCTGTAAAAATCAGAAGTTATTTTATATTTGTGTTTTTATAGGGTGATGATACAAATCTCACTGTCTGACTGTATATTGTATGTAGCTAGGTTCACTCCATAAAAACACAATTTTAATAAATATAAGGGAGATGTAATAAACAACATCCCATCTAACTCAGAAACAAATTAAGAGAAGTTTATGGTAGTTCAAGTTCAATAACTGTATATATCGACATATGTATATGTTTAAAAGAATGCAAAATTTTGTTTTTCTTAATTTTGTCTCCAAGATAAATGGGGTGTTCTTTACATGAGCACCTTCCTTATACCTATATAACTTGTTATTTTTATATATATAAGCTTATAAGGTATTTTTACTTAATTAGGAAGTATGTAGTCAGTTAACTAGAAAACTACTGCCTAATTAAGACATTACTCATTAGTAGGTTTCAGAGGAAATTTCTAGTAAATCCAATCTTTGTCTTGACATGACAAAGGCAGTTATCATAGATAAATAATAATAGATATTATTATATCGATATAGATTGGTTTATAGTTTGATGAAGTCACGAAAGATGACGAAAATTTAATATAACTAGCAAGCTGTCTTCTTTTTTAAAGTTTTTATATTTCTGCTGCTTATTTTTTGGTTTTATATATATAGTTAATGGTTATAATATCAGCATTTTTCTCTTTCTTATCAGTCTTGTCTACAGCTGGCATGACTGGCGAAGGTCTGAAGAACTTACAAACATCTTTTTGATTGCTATTCTTGGCTTTGGAAATTTCTTTTTCTTTATTTTTTTGGACTGTAGGCTTTGTTTGAATATTGTTCGATTCGTTGTAAGTTAGGAATAAGCCTAGAATTTCTTCTTCATTCGGTTCAGCATATAATGTTTTTACAAGTAGTTTATATCTTTCCACCAACAGTTTGTTAATAATTGTCTCTGGCATCGAAACTGTGACAATGCATGGTTAAGGATATGGATAAGGGGAGATCTTCTATAATCTGTGCTTATAATGTGCTTATAATCTGAAAGCTTAGCAGATACTCTCGCTCCTCTATCTAACAAGAATTTTGAAAGGTGTCCAACTATTTTATCTTCTTTTTTCCTGCATATCTTGATTGCAAATCCTTCAAAGAGGTTTCCTTCTTCATGGAAACAATTTAGAGATTGCTCTGGTTTTGGGATCCAACAGCTGCAGTAGTAATGGAACCCTCAAATGGCTGCACTAAACTGAAAGCACTTTAAATACAACATTGGTCCTTATGCCAAGCAATTACTTTTCTGAACTAATCTCTGTCGTTCAAGGTTATTATTATTATAATGAACATAAAATTATTTTCTACTTGCCTTTGACAAAAAGTGTTAAGAAATTGATTTTTATAATATATCGATATATGTGTAACTGCTGACACAATATGAAAGAAAGTAATTTCCTATTATATATATTTTGGTCAGCGGTTTGTCTGATTTTAATAATAGATAATGTTTACTTAGGCATGTGTAAATTTCTCTTTTATATTATGCTGCAAATTGGACCATTAGAAAACCTCACTCTTCACCTTTTTGTTATTTTGTTTATGATTTCAGTAAAGGATATGGACCTACTATCCAAAATATACACTACACTGTACACTACAAGGGAGAAAAGTTTATGTGTAATCTTGGATTATGAAGCCTACTCAGAGGTATCTGCTTCCACCACTTCTAAAAGATCCAAAAAGTAGGTGAGATGATCTGAAAAAGAATGGTTCTAACTATACACGGCTTCTAGGCTGCTGAAAGGAAGTATTACAGCAAAAATAAACCCTTGAATGAAACCAGTGCTAGAAAATTTGCTAAGGCATACAAAGAAGAGATTAAAAAAGCAAGTAAGGACAATCGCAATGTTAAGAAAGGTCTAACTACATTACTGCGAGGAAGGCCCTTTCATGCTTGGTGGTTTGGATCAGATGGTCCAAAGATCTGTTTGCTGTACTAGTGGATTGGTTTCTTCTCCTATCGCCATAGCTGCAGCAAAAGCACTGATTGCTAGCAATCCACAGTTAAATCTGGGTCATATATATTGATTTGGATTCTTCATCTTGGAGTCAAAGTTTGTTTAGAAGAATGGGGTTCAAAAGGAGAATGCAAACCACCAGGAAATTTGAGATTCAAGAAGGGGCAAAGAAAGAGGCAGAAATGTTATTTCTTCACAATATGATCGATACTCTTGAGAAATATCAAATTCCTCATTCCCTCATCATTAACGTAGACCAGACCCTATTGAAGTATATACCAGCAATGAATCACACAATGGCAAAGCAAAATTCCAAGAACATTGCAATTGCTGGATCATCAGATAAACAAAATATCACTTCATCTTCACTTTAGATGGCCGTTTCCTGCCTATGCAGCTGATACATGGAGGGAAAAACCAAGCAAAGTCTCCCAAGGTTAAATTTTCCTAAAGATTTCTCACACAGTTGTAACCCAAAACATTTCAGTAATATGGAAGAGTCTATAAAGCTAGTCAATGAAATCATTTTGCCTTATGTGGAAAGCCAGTGCAAAGAAATTGGAAAATCTAAACAAGCAGTGTTAGTCATCATGGATGTTTTCTGTAGGCGGATAACAGGTGATGTCATCTCACTCTTAATAAAAAATGATATCCATTTCATCATTGTACTGAATAACATGACACAGCTTTTTCAACCCAAGGATTTAACTGTCAACAAGCATTGCAAAACATTTCTCAAAAAGCTCTTCTCAGAATGGTATGCTCAACAGATAAAGAATCAATTTGCTCTCAGAAAAAGGTTGAAAAAATTAACATGTAATTTCGCCTTTCAACCATCAAACCCCTATATGCAAAATGGTTAATGCAATATTACAATGAAATCACTTCAAATACTGGCCACTCAGTCATCAACGGTTGGAAAGCAGCCGGTATATCCGATGCATTAGAGCTTGGTTCAAGTGGATTAACTTCTATCGACCCTTTTTGAGATATATATATCTCCCCTTGTAAACACAGCAGATTTAGCACCACCTTTGACTATCAATGTTTTAACTGAGGAATTTCGTCGATGACTGGGAAGGAGAAGACGAAGAGGACAACGTCAATTTAAATCGAAATGCTTTTGATATCGTCATCGATGACAAATAAAGTCTTCACTATAGCTTATTTATCGAAATAGTTTTCAAACTAAGCTTTTAATTTCTACTCTTATATCGCTGTCATAAATCTTCTGTTTATAGTTTTAATAGAAAGGTCATAATACCTCAAATTATTCCAATTTTAGATGTTTCAAGTTTCAACGCTGTTATATTATGACATTGTGACAATCGACCAATTGTTAAAAGGGACTCTAATTATTTAATGGGACAACATTGTACTTTTAAATTATAATTTTACTTTGATTTTTAGCTTTTCATAATTAAATCCGCTACTATATATTCTGCATTATTATTCAAATGTCGTTTTTGGAAGATGTTGAGAAATATTTTGGAGTGAAATGTTTATACAGTGCCCTTGATTTATCAAAGGATGCCAAGGAGAAACAAATAAAAAGAGCTTATCACAAGTTCTCCTTGCTTTGCCATCCTGATCGATCTGAAGAGGACAAGAAAGAACTGAATACAGTAAAATTTCAAACTCTATCAAGAATTCATTCGATATTGAGCAACAAAGAGAAACGAGCCATTTACGATGAAACTGGTGACATTCCTGACGAACAAGACATTAAGTCACAAAACAAGGATTGGGAAGCATACTGGAGGATCCTGTTCAAGAAAGTCACCAAAAGCGATATTGAGAAATTCGAATCTGAATACAAACATAGTCCTAAGGAGAATGAGGACCTAAAGAAATGCTACATAGAGTTTGAAGGAGATATGAAAGAAATTCTAGACAATATGTTGTGCTCAACTGCTGGTGACGAGGGACGGTTTACAGAAACTATAAATGAATGGTTGTCGAATGGAGAAGTACCAGAATTTGATGCGTTTACGAATGAAAGCCAAGTGAAAAAAAAGAAGAGAATGAAAAAGGTAATTAAGTCCCAAAGTTCCCGGCCATATATCTGTATGTTCCTTCAGTGTTGTATGTCACTGTGAAACTCACATTATATTATAAGCTCCAATTCCCTTCTGCATTGAATGTTCACTATTAACTAAGTATTATTTTGAACACTTTTTAGTTTAAATATTCAGTTTTCTCTAACTATTAAACTAAAAATATCAAGGAGCTCGTTTTTTTATTGCAAGTAAGGGAATGTATTGGAATAAATCTTTTGTCTTATTTATTTCAGGCCAAGAAGGAAGAAGCTGAAGCAGAGGAACTTGCAAATGAACTCGGATTGAATAAAGACAGTAGTTTGGAGAGTATGATTCTTGCAAGAAGGGTAGATCGAGAAAAAGAATCTGACAGTTTCTTTGCCAATCTGGAAGCAAAATACTGTCAAAAGGAAAAGAAAACTAATGGCAAAAGGAAACGCAAATGAAATTGAGGCAATTATTGGTCATGTTATCTATTTTTTTGCAGGGATTCTGGTTATTAGAAATATTTCTTAGTAATTATGTCTGTTTCATTTTTGAAGCTTATCTTGTAAATTTATTACCCTTTTCTAGTTTTAATTTTTGCTAAATTGAAGAGAAAGAATAAAAAAATAAATAGTGTTCATTTAAATGCTTTTACTTGTTTGTTGCAATACAACGTTATTGTATCTATAATTGCAATCCTCGAATATACTATACATACATTTGAGAAGATTCTTCTATTCTATATCTTTAAAGAATCGAACGAAATCTGTAGTATGCAGTCTTTGTAAACTCTACTTCTCTTTCAGTTAATAAAGTTAGCATTTAAAACAAAGGTTAGACAAAAAAGACAAATTTCTTGGAACTTGACTTTCAAATGTCTTTCGGTGCTGGTATTCCAGAATACCTTTGCTATTTTGGTCAGTGTTTATATTATTTGTTTGCATGATATTTTTGTTCTGTTTTATTTCATTTAGGGTTATGTAATGCAATAATGAAAAATAATATTAACAGAGAACGTACGCAATAAAGATTTCTGTTATTAACTATTAAGTCAGTACTTCGTGATCAGATTATGAAAAGGTAGGTGTTTCATTATCTCATTCAATACGGTTATATATACACACATAGTGAGTTTAAAAAATGTTGGGTGTTACCACAACCTTTACAATGTAACCTCTTGAAAAGAAAGTTTTCTGAATGTCAAACTTTTTACATCACGATTATCTATACAGCGTCGTATCAGCGTCATATCCTATGATATTTGCATTTGCTTTATTTCCCTAAGAAATTTTAATTTCTTCCCAGTAAAGTTCTACCAAAAATTTATAATGTCTATAAATAACTATAATTAGTAGTAGGTATTTTATCCTAAAAATGTATAAAGTTAAAAAAAGATATTAATGCCACTATATTGCCATCAAACAACATTCTCTTATCAACCAAAGGTTTTTACAATTTCATCGTTTTATAGATGGATATATGGATTCATCAGAAGGCACATCCTCATCTTCTAAATTATTGAAAAAGCATCATGAGAAACAAGATGCATGCTACAAGAGACCAAGTTATCGTGAGTCAAGATGGGAGAAAGCAGTTAAGGTTTGTTACAGTAATAACTCTATTCTTGTCTTATCTAAAATTTTTATACGATCTTTCAGTTTACTTTATGCTCTCCATACATTTCGTTGTAACACGAGTTTATATATATATATATATATTTTAATTGCGCTTTACGGTTTTCTCAAATGTTCAAATGGGAATAGAAAATTCACTGCAGTGTAACAATACCTATGAAATTCTCTTTTTTTTACCAGAAAAATATAAGCCTCGTAATAGTAGCTTTCTAACTGATCATGAAAGTAGTGTATTCCCGAAGTACTATGCAATAAAAATACTCCAACGGGTATCTAAAAATGATGGACAACTTTAGTGACAGGTCGATTGTCATTCGCGCGAATGCCATATACGACATTTTATTTCAAACTTTATTTTAATAACGATTGATCTTCAGCTTTATATTCGTTAATTTGTTAATGTTATCAGGTTTATACGATCAACCAAGAATCTAAATATGTGATGGTTATCGGCGTACCGACAGTAGGAGCAACTAAAGAACTTCTTCAACAATTTGCATTGTATGGAGATATTGAAGAGTAAGGAGTTCTCTCTGATCAGTAGCTGAACCAACAGCATTCAGAAAGTTATAGCTACTTGATTTCTCTCAATTAATTGTAAAAATACTATTATTTTTAATATGTAGAATATGTAGGCATTAGAGGCAAAATTTTTGTTGTCAAAAAACTGTTCAATCCATCAACGATGTGTTGGTGTTTCTTTCTTTCTTCTCTTCTTCCTTCATTCTATCCATTATTGTGAACTGTGTACTTGAAGCTATTTTTTAACCCTAATCAATTGTAAGAGTTGGAAAATAATAAGGATTGGTTTTTATATTCATATTTAGTTTATTTATTGTTTTTTTTTTTTGTAGATATCGTCATTTAGATGAATATCCTGTCGAAGAATTCACTGAAGCATATTGGATCAAATATAAAAGAATACAATCAGCAAGGTTGGATATTTTTCTTTCTTCAAAAAGTTCATCTGAGATATCATGGTTACTTTATTTATCGTCGTACCTAGTAAGCCCTGATCGATTGTTTTGTCTCTTCACATTATGATTATGTAAGACGAGTACTGAAGGAATCTCAAACAACTTGACAAAATTAATCCCTTTTCTGCAAACCTCTTTTACCAAATTTGTTTGAGCTACAAGAAAATTAATGTGTGTATATAATATGTATATTGGAGAAAAAAGGATTGCTGCTGCTGCAAAAAAGAAATTAAATATAGAAACTAACCCATTACCAAAATTCCAAACAAAAAATTCTTTTCTTTTGTGCAAATTTTGAGCAGACACGGAAAGAAGAAGATGGATAATCGATCTTTCTTTGGTGGTCTCTTGCATGTCTTTTATGCACCCGAATATGAAAGCGAAGAAGACACACGTGAAAAGCTGGCGGAGAGAAGAAGAGTTGTACTTAGAAAGTGTCAAGGTGTGTTCACTTAACACTTTCGTACTTGTAAAAATTGTTGGTAGTAACACTAACATTTGTGTATGCCTTTAAGTGCAGGTGGTCGGTTCATTCATTATTTGGTGTTTGAATTATTTTGCTTTGGACGGCCGTAGCTCTTGATTACTTAAAAATACAAAATCGATGATTGTTGATGGTAAAGATATTCAGTTTTAACCAATACACAGTCTTTAATCGAAAACTGGGTTTGAGACTTATCTTCCTGTATTATCTTCGTAGTAATTGGTATATATTCTGCGTATATCGAGAGTAAAAAAAAAGAAGTTTCTAGTCTAATTCAAGAACAAAGGAAAAAAAACATTTTGATATAATTCTGAAAACATTGTATTTGATATTACCATCACGAATCATATCGATTGTATCAAGTGGTCACAATCAAGTGGATTGTGAGTCATTCAGCAAGATACCAGTTGCAATTCAAATACTCTCTTGATGTATGATTTTCCAAAGGCAATATAATTCTTGGTTATATAAATGATTTGTGAATATTTCCTAAAACTATAATTATCAAATTTCTAGAAAATTGAATAGGATAAAAATGAACTTATTGTAATAATGATATCATGGATCTCCAGTAATCTTCAATGAAATTCATACGAAATTCTTTAAATCAAAAGGATGTATAAATGCATGTTGACTCTTCGTCCTTTCGCGTTTTCTGCACTATATTAGACGCGTAAAAAACTACACCTCGTGCATTCTTGTCCGTTTAATATTTTTCTTTAGCACACACAGGATTGGCGGCGCCAAATTTAGATGTAATGTAATGTAGAACATGTAATTTATTGCACCACTTGTGTATTTCTTACCTTGTCTGCCCACTTCCCTAGCATACATACATCAATTCAGTATTGATCCCTGATTCCAAATTGATTACTGCGATTTCATAATACTCCATGCTCATCACGATTCCGATTCCATATTGATCACCGATCCCATACTGAATGTTAATTGATAATAATCATTTACTAACCGGTCTTGCCCTCTCCACAAATATTCTCTATTTTTTTTTTTTTTTTTTTTATCAATGAGTACCAATGATTGTCGGTTTCTTAAAAACGAATATAAATTCAAAGGCACTAATCTATTTGCTCACTTGAGTTGTCAATCAGTGAGTTCATCTGTTTATATCGTAAAACATTTGCTTATTAAGAGAACAAAAGTATTAGAAACATAGCTACTTGCAAATAATTGCACATAACGAAAGTCTCCCTGGAAATTAGATAAAAAAAACATAAACCAATGATTGAAACATCCAAGCATTCGCTTTCGATATTCAATGGGAATCATATAAATTACCATCTCTTAATCTGATACTTTTTCTGTAAACTCTTTGTGCATTTAACTTCATACGATTAAAATACAAAACACTATATTTGAGCCTACACAAAGTTATAAAAACATGTAAAAACTCATAAAGTCTTATTACCGCCTTGTTGCTACTCACATCTCACTTACAAACAATACAGGTGTCTTCAATTAACTACATCTTCTCAACTACTGCTTTAAAATAGAAATAAAGACAAGTAAAATATTATCAATGAATCTACGAAAAGGATGTGCATAATTAAATTAAAATAAATGCTGTTTTTAATAGCTTTGTTCCCATGCTCTCCAAATACTATTTAGAAAATCACAAGAGATGCACATGTATGCATCTTTATGTACTTTTCCTGGTACCTTGAACTTTTTATTATGCTGTTTTCTCTGTTTCCTTGACCATTCGAGTCAGTTATTACTAAATACATCATTTTTCAAATGATAGAATGAGCTTGTTTGGTGGCACAACGTTCCACAATAATAGCAAAACATTATACCAGCGAAACAACCAGCCCACCAAATCAGAAGCAGCCGCAATGTGCACTACACTACATTAACTGCCATCTTTCAGTTCAGTAATAAGGCCCTGAACCAACTACCAAAATGAAAAGCACTACAGCGGAGTTATAACAGGATAAATGTTTACGTCCTTTTTTATATAAACGATCCCATTGTTGTTATCTAATTTTGCCGCGTCTTTTTTATTTTGCCGTTGTTGTGGGTCATCGTAGTGTATAAATATAATTACATTATTTTTATTCTAGAATACTTTGGGAAAGAAGACATAACATCAAATGAAGACAAATCAAAAGAATCAAACAAAAGAAAAGAATCAAATCTGTCAGCTGGTGTCTTACCGCCTAACATTTATATTCTACCGCCTCCCCCACCCCCCTCACAACCAAACAGTTGTCGTCAAAAAAAAAATATCCCTTTACACTCATCTAACGCCTTTGATCAACATGACATAACGAAAGCAACACCCACAAAGCCCGCCCATCAGAATGTTGTTACTGAATTCCCACGCATACCAACTCAACAAGCCTCTTTACCTGTGGAATTACAGCAGTTGTCGACCGAACAAGTCTATCCTAACCAAGAAACCAGCGTCACTTTAGAAAAGAAACGAATAAGAGAGGAGATATCAACGGCTACGAGTAGTGAGCCGAACTCTCAGGATACAAAAGATGTTGTTAAGAAAAGAATGGTTTGGAATACTAGTGCCCCCTCCAACCCTTTTGCCATACATTGTTACACCAAAGAACCAGGTGCTTGGTACGATATCTATTTGTGTTTATTATTATTTACTATTATATAATATTTTAAGTCTTCGAAATGATCAGCCCTTCAAGTTTGTATCAGGTGTAGACACTAAATTCATTGTAATTTAAAATGCATTTTTCTTCATCATTTAGTTTCAAATTTTAAAATCTTACTATATGAGCTTACTATATGAGCTTATTACTATATGAGCTTATTATTATTTTTCTGTCTAGAGCCTTACCTTATGCTTATAATAAAAGGTGTACATGTTTTTGTTTGATAAGAAATCACCTTATAACCTCTAGTCTTTGAGAATCAAAATTACCTCCCAGAATGCTTGTTTGTGTGCCCGACTGATGAATTTGATAAATTATTTTTTGTTTTGTTTAGGAATCCGTATCCAACAGCAAAGAATGATCAAAAGGTTTCTATTTGGTTTTTGCTTCTATTTGTTTATTTCAATTTCTTCTTGAAAAGTTTCAAATAAAGTTGATAAACCCAAGCTTTCTTATCAGATTAAACTTTGAGGATACTACCAATAAAATTTCTTTTATGGCAGTGCTTTTGATAAAATCTATAATAGGTAACACAGGAGAAGAATTCTTTTTTCTTTTTTCTTAGCAGGGAGAGGATACTTCGTCATCAACTGAGGCGAACATAAGAAGAAAACTTCTTCAGGTTTGAACGAAAACATTTTTAACAGATATGTTGAAAAAAGCTTTTTATTGCTATTGCTCTTGAGATTCACTCTAAACATCGAATACTGTTACGATCATGCTCATAGTGTTTGATACAATCAGTAGATTATGATTACCCAAGTCCTACACCCTTCTCCTTCCTCGGCCAGCCATTAATGTTGGCGGTAAAATGGGTCCAATAACACCACAATATCAACGTTGGATCTTTGGAAAGGGATGGGGGAAAGCAAATTTCTCTCCATACTTTATTGAAGTTTCTTTTATTGCTGCGCGACAATGCAGTACGGTGCATTTCTAATTTTAAAAATTTCTTTTGTTTTACTTTAGACTGCTGAACCCAAGAAAGTTTCTAGAAATGTTGTAGTAAGTTTTCTATGGGTTATATTCTTGTTTCGCCGTCTGTCGGACAGATATTGCGCCATCATACTAAATTAAAAGACAATATATACCTTCAATGATCGAACTTTGCGAAAATCTCTTTTCTTAACCCCTTAAGACGCACCTCAACTCGACGGTTTTTACGACTATCTTCTAGATTGATCTCACACAGAAATGCGAAAGGAATGTCTAATGGATAAACACTCGCAATGGTAGCCATCTTCTAATATATATATATATATATGGTTTGAGAATGGTTGTTCAACAACACTTTTCTACTCTGCATGTAGTTATTGTGACGATCGACATAAAACTCGTCTAGGGGAAATGATCCTTACAATGCCAACCAAACTTTTGTCAAAAAAAAGGTTCAAAATATTTGTCTTTCGCAATAATAAAAAGCAACTGAAAACTGCATAGCAACGACTCGCGCAACTGATTGTACTTAAAACCCTATCTAGATTCAGAAAAACTTGAATGCTGATAAAGAGTGGATATAAAGAAACAACTCTGCACTGTGCAGTAACTAATATATATATTTTTTCATATGTTTAGGAAGAATCACCTCTTGATATGAAGAACACTGGAGAACACGAATCGACCACGAATGTTCCACCTAAAAAGAAACGTCCTAACGATGGTCGAAAACGAATTTGATGTCGTCTGTATGTTGTTTTATGATTGCAATACGAAGAAAACAATCGAATCTGTGATGAATATGAGATATATTACCTTAACAAACACCAAACATTACTCTTAATGGTCAATCGAGTGGAATGAGTTATTGTTATTCAATGTAAAAACCTTTTTAACAAGAAGAAGTAATCACACGTAGTATATTACATACACATTGAATTTAAATTACTCCTACATATTTATCCATTTTTCAATGTATTACGAGTATTTGCGTAGGTTTCTGTGAAACACCTCACTAAATATGTTCTTGGTAATCACATGTTGTTTTTGTAACAAGGTTTCCCCATAGCTGTTCTCGTGAGATGTGCAACGTTTAGTTCTTTTGCATTGATAATTCAAATTTTGTTCCCCTGAAAATTTGGATTTTTTTTTTTTACTGTTTTTGAGTAGTCTGGAAAAAAAAACTTTTAATGTTATTTAAAAAGTTGTTAATGCAAAAAAGAACATACAATTTTTAAAAATTGCTTGCATACAAAATAGAATTGCTTATGATGGCAAATAAATAATTCGCAATAAATAATTAGATGCTAAAAATACAGCAGCAAATAGCCACGGTCAAGACACATCAAGTTCGTCGAAATAGTAATCGTGAAAATGGAGTTGGTTGCATAATATCCCCAGGGCAAAATCGCAGATGAGCTGTTTTTTCATTCCTGCCAACCGAAAAGACAAATTTCTAAAAAATGTGGAAGAAGCATGTAGCTGAATAACATCTTGCTTTGGTTACTTTGGAAACAATTTTGGAAGTAACAATAAGTAACTAAAATAGATTTTTGAATTGAATAAAAATAGAAGTTTTTCCCTGCTCCTAAGTTGCTGTTTGTCCATAGACTAGAATTACAATCACAATTACGGATTTAAGGATATGTACACACACTGCTAAATTTTTATCTCAGACATTGCTATGGCTTTTTGCCATGAGTTTTTATTTCTAAATATTTGCCGTGACTTTTTTGTTTGTAAGCAATTTTTTTTTGTGTGTGTTCCTTTAGTAATTGTATGCATGTGAGAGTTAAATAGCAAGATTTCAATAAAGATTTTCGCTCAAGGAGCGAAAGCCAATATTATACGATTTTGAGGCTTAAATTAGATTTACCCCATAACACTGGTCAACAAAAAAAAATTTTGTTCTCTGCTGATTTCCATTTGAGGTGATTTTAGTTATTTGACATATGCTGATTCTGAAAATAACAACCATTTTGCCCCATCACGTCAAGTTTTTCTATTATTCAAATGTCATTTTCTCCCTAAATTCTGAAAAAGTGGCAAATTTTAAGGAAAAACTGAAATTACGGAAAAAGTTAAGGTCAAGAAAGTGAGGTTTTAAGGCTTTTATATCAGTGGTAGTATATTCAAATGACTGTTTATAAACACAAGAACAGAACAATAGTTGTCTTTTAGTTCAGTGAAAGAAACAGTTCTTGCGGATAT
>JAUEKX010064360.1:15207-25914 GCA_031834005.1 Dendronotus venustus
TCCAGTAAAGGTGTTGATATCCCAACTTCAATTTCATCCAAACATTCCTCATCATCATCACTCAGCCGAAAAGCAACAGGAAAAGATACATCTGCTGTGTCCAATCTCACTGAAAAGAAAGAAGTGGATAAATCCGAAAAATCTTCCATTAAAGCTGAGGATGGTGTTGATGTGGCAAGTTTGAAGCAATTTAATCGTGAAGACTCAATTGATGAAGTGAGCGATATAAGTATCGGGAAAGATCAATCAGAAACCTCAAACAACAGCCAAACTAAACCTGCCACTGATCTCTCTATTGCTGAAGAGTTAACGTCACGCACGGTGCATGAATCATCGAAAAACAAAAGTATTGATGGGATTTATGATGATGATTTTTTCGAAAGTTCTGTCTCTTCAAAGTCGTCGACATCCACTTTAACGCATCATGCTGGATCGAATGAAGATATTTCACGTGTCCAATCTGCAACCACAAAAATATCAACAAGTGAACCAATATCACATCTACCAGCACATCTATCTACAAACAAAGATAACGAACTCTCTGCCACACCCAATGTCGATTCTTCTGTTAATTATTCGAATCAATTTAACAGCTCATCGTCATCTTCAGACAAAACAGAAGCGCTAAGTATTGCTGAAATTTTGCCGCATACCGAAAAAAGCGAAAAGTCTACTGTTCAGCCATCAGAAAACTCAATAAACAATGAAGAAACTACGAAATCCAAAATAAAAACTTCATCTCAAGATGAAATGATATCAGAAGATTCGAGTAAAATGTCATCAAATTCGATCAGTTCATCGAAATCTCCTCCTCAAGACGATTTTACTAAATCGAATTTGAATTCAGCTCTCGGCTTCCGGTTAAACGATCGTGTTGAAGTTGAAGGAAGTTTGAAAGGTACAATTCGTTATCTTGGTAAGACATCCTTCTCTCCAGTCCTTGTTGCTGGTATCGAACTTGATGAGCCGATGGGAACTAATGACGGTACATTTCACGATAGACAGTACTTTGAATGTGCTCAAGATCATGGTTTCTTCACCACCATTGAACGGTTGCAGCTCTTTAATAACCAAAAGAGTAATGCAAATGTTATGAAGGAAGCCAGTTCATCAACAACAATTGAAGAAGTCGACGAATCTTTTGATGCTATCTCACTCAACGAAGAAGATGTTCCTCGTTCTGTAAAATCGGAAGATTCTTTTGATCATCGTTCACCTTCATCGTCGTTTGCTGACGTAAGGAAAAATAAACAAAATGAACAACTATTACCACATACTGACCTTCAAAATTCAAAGTCATCAGCTGAATCGTCATTTGCAGATTCGATTTCCGTCGAAATTCCTTCACCAGCGAAACTAGATTCTCATAAACTTGCTGAAAATATTGCAGATAGCCTATTGCAATCTATAGTTTTTGATTCTTTCCAAGTTCTTATTTCTGCATCAACGCCAAAACATTCGGATGAAATTGAAGAAAATCGCGTCCTCGAAGAACCTTCATCTTCTCATAATGATGCTTCATCTACAAAACAAGAACCTATTGCAGATGACGTCACAAAATCTCTACTAAACAACGCAATTTCTCTAATGATCGATGTTGGACGTGTAAAGGAACGAAAATTATCGACAGATAACGATGAGAAGAATTCCTTCTTGTCGTTAATTGTTCCGGAAGATGAAGACGAAGATGTTTATTCCGACAACGAAAATGAACATGAAAAGAAGGAGAATGAAGATCTTCTGTCCCGAAAAATTAACCAATTAAAAAACGTACATGATCAGTTAGATATGTTGCTAGGTGATGTTGACGACGACGACGACGATGATGATATTGAAAATGTTTCGACAAAACAATCTTCCTCACGTGAGAGAGAAGAAGAAGAAGAAGAACCTCCTTTGTTTATTCCGCTGAACGATAGAGATACAAAAGCAATCGTTTCGTTAGCATTACAGGAGATAAATGAAGAAAATCTGTCGATTGATCAATTAGAAAGATTGATTGTACCAGATTGTATTCTCGCTTTGCAAACTTCTGGTGAACTTGATGAGCCTAGTACGATGTTATACAAGACATTGATATTTGATTTGACTTTACAACTCTATTGTGAATTAAAAGAGTTTAAAGAACTTCAGTCGAAGTCTCGTGAACCGTGGTTAAAACGTACGAGAAAAACATTTTCAAAGTTTACACGTAAAGCACTGTTAGACGAAAAGAATGAATTTCATGAGATGGTTGCTGAACATGTTTGTGCTTGTATTGGATTACAAACTGGTCGTCCCTCTTTAACCGAATTAAAACGTAAACTACCTTTAAATTTGGAGAAGAAAGATTATGTGGATGCTATACTTGTTGAAGAACTTCGCCAAGAAGAAGGACAATGGGTGAATTATGACGAAGACGAATTGAGAGTGAAATTTCAATTGGCTGATAATATATTGGAAAGTTTACTTGAAGAAACTGTTGAAATTATTAACAAAGTTTTATAAGGGAAAAAGGGCTATATTATAACTAAGAATTGTATTTCTCTTTCTGTGAAAGTGTCTTTTTGTAAATACTAGATTTATTCTTATAAATAAATATAAATTTCTCAATTTATTTTCCAATTTCTGCAGTAATATTTTTTTCTCTGATTATTCGCTGACAAAAAGAAATGAAAAGATTTTATTTTAATTTTTAGGATAAAATGACTGGTTTAGTATTTGTGATAACAAAGAGTATAAACCTTTTAGTGCGTCATTTTCAAAAATAATTAAAATTACAGTAAACCAAACTAACCACGTATCACTTTGAAAACAATCATTTGACAGTACTATCGAAAATTTAGTAAATATTTTGAATAAAATGAAGCTTTTGATTATTGTATTTTTGATAAAAACCAAACACTCAAAAGAACATGGTATAAACAATATTTCGGTTCTTACGAGACTTCGAGTATAAAAAAACAAGATTCGAGAATTCCGTCTTCCACAAGAAAATGTTTTTTCTAAATACATGTTTTCGTAAGCATAACGACTATAAGCATATCTATTTTCATATTTTGTTTAAAAAATAAGCATTTTGGTGAGCCGTACCCTGTATATGTTAATACGTTGAATGCCGAAATTTTAATACGTTTACGTTTAGTAAGTTTAGTCTAAATATAATGTAAATAAACATATTGTTCTCTTTTTTTTCTTTTTTGTTTTGTTTCTTTATATCAGTAAACATTATTTCACCTAGAAGATGACACTTCAAAAAATAAAAAAATTGAAATATGCGCAAGCATATACCCAAGCCGATTTCTAGGATTTTATTTTCCTAAAAAAACAAGATACGAATCAAAATTCTTTTAACATTGTAAACATGTTCAACGTTCTAGTTAACATTAGTTTAGGCCCATGGCCCTAAAAAAGCGATAAAAGGGGTCGGACTGGACCGGGGTGTATTAGTATTGGCGGAACACTGGTGTTGTGCTAAATATCCCGCCTTTTCCGCCGTTCACGCACAATTTTTCGGATTCCGTCAGTTTCAGGTCTATTTTATTTCATTACATACGCAAAATGGAGGTCAAAGGAAGGCACATGAAATAAACTTTTGTTTAGACTTGCTTTTTATTTTCATTTTAAACATAGATGTTAATGTTCGTCAGAGTACATTATAATAATTTATATTTTGGCTTCAATCATGATTCATAGTTTATTTTTGATAAACAACACAGGGTAAGAAAGATTTTATTTTTATTCCAAAAAGATAAAAGGCATTCCTGCATAAAAAATTTTATGTTTTAGATCTTAAAAAGTTGTTTAGTGAATGTGTTTAATGTTTTCCAAATTTTTCTTGAGACATTTGCCATGCAAGTTCACAATTTAAGCACCTATCATGCCTTTGAACTTCATTTGTATATCAAAGAAAGTATATATACAACACTAACAACAGTTTGTTTTTTTCCCTCTGTAGCCAGTAGCTGTAGTCGGAATTAAGTGGAGGAGAAAGTCTAAAGAATGTTTTTTTTTTAATGTTTGCTATTTTGACCAACTTGGTGCATGTCAACAAAACAGTTGAGAGGAGGAAGCAGAAAATAACTTGTGGAAAGAAATGAAAATTGTATATATGATCTTAGAAGTTCAAGACTTTATGTATAATATATATACATTTGGAGTTCCACTCTGATATTTGTAGTTATTTAAAGCCAAAAAAATTAGTAGTAGTAGCTCATGAATTTGTGCATATATAAAATTCCGACCATTAGAAAATGAAGAAAAAAATATCATACAAATACAAAAATATGTGGAAGTGTGCTCCACAACATATAGTTCATCAACAGTAGCAGTTTTAATATATTATTCCATAATTACACAAGATTTTAGCAATTTTTGTTTCTCCCACAGTGGTATATAATTTGCAATTGCCAATTTTTCAAGTTTTTCTTTTATCACAGCAGCCAGATCTCTGATTTAAGTTATTATAAAAGGATTTCTAATACTTCATCCAAATTGCAAAAAATTGCCATTTCAAGGACATTTATTTAACTTAAACTACGAATGCTATTATTTGTTTATAACATATTATAACAATTTCCAACAGTTGATTGCAATATTCAAGATTATGATGATAGGTGTATTTAGTTAATGATAAAAATTGGTTAGTTAAACTCAACACAAAATGAGTTTGATATGAAGTTTTTGTCAGAGGTGGTATTTCCATTACATTTCTTAATCTGGTTCCAAAAATCTTGGTGGCTATGAAAATTATTTCTAAACAGATGCTAAATATAATTAACATGACATTGATTTGGTAATATATATATATATATATGATTATTTTGGATTTTTGTTGTTATTGACTAATCTATTTCTTAGTTTGATTGATTGACATGAAAAACAGAGAAACAGTCTTAATTTATTGTTTTACCTGACAGTCATATTGTATGAGTATTTTGATTTTCATTATCAAAAAATAAATGCATGTAGAATTTTCATGCAGTTTTTAAGTTTATTTTATGGAGATAATTTGTTCCCTTTATTGAATATATATATATAATATATAATTACAAACGTCATACTTTTCCACTTAATAAATTTTTTTATTTATTAAGTATATATTTTCCTGTATTCTGTTTGATTTTTGTCCTGTATTCCTGTTTTATTTTGCAAATTTTGGAATGGAAGACCTGGATACATATACGCATGGAGGCTTATCAACAAATGTAATAAATTGTAAATTTTAAGAGAAAAAGCCCTTTCTTTACAATCCTGTGTAATATACACTAAATTATTATATGAAAAATGATTTTATTTGGTTTTAAACCTCTCTTTTTTTCTCTAGTGATATCTTCTTGGAAAAACATTGGAAGAGTGTTGTCCCACGTACAATATGTGATTACTTTTTTGAAGCCCAAAGAAAAGTTAGTTGAAACTATTTTTTAATGATATGATGACTATTACAGTGTATTACATTGTTGTAACCTCAAAATAAAATTTTTAAATCATAGACAACAGATCCACATGATGTTTCACCAGTTATTGCAACTCCACATCATTATCTCATATCAATATATAGAAATGAAGTTCATTTCGTTTCTGTTGCACAATCTGAAGGTAGGCATAAAATATAACAAGATAAGCTAGCTGAGTGCTTCAACCCTGGTCAGCTGAGAAATTGTGTCAACCTTGTTTACCCCTAAGGGATTAATTTAAGAGCATCATTCAAATAGCATGGCATATATTATATTTATAAGAATATAATAAATCGATTGCTCTTCTTTAGATAAAAGGTTTTTTTAATGCAACGGAAACGTTAATATAAATGAATGCTGTCTTATTTTTTAATAAATCTATAACATTTATGTATATATATATTATATAAACTGAAAATACAACAGAAGTAAAAATCAGATTCTTTTAATCAATATTTCAACATCTTTCGTGTATTTGTCAAGAAGTGATTTTACTTTTAGTCTTTTTATACAACAAATAAAGAATAATTTTTTAAGTAAATTTATTTTTTGTTTTGTTTTTTAGTACCACCATTATTTGTGATTGAGTTTCTACACCGTGTATTTGATACATTTCTTGATTATTTCAATGAGTGTAATGAACAAATTATTAATGAACAAATTGTTGTTGTATATGAGGTAAATATCTTTATATGATTTTTTCAAATATATACATATATATATAGTCAAATTAAACTAATTGCTATGGCTTACCTTCCTCAAGAAAATAACAGGTTTTAAATATTGTGATAGT
Organism: Dendronotus venustus; assembly: GCA_031834005.1. Classification (NCBI taxonomy): domain Eukaryota; kingdom Metazoa; phylum Mollusca; class Gastropoda; order Nudibranchia; family Dendronotidae; genus Dendronotus; species Dendronotus venustus. The sequence continues at coordinate 21,436 of JAUEKX010064360.1, forward strand.
GTAGATTTAAGCATGGTTTTCTTTTTATTTCAGTTACTAGAAGAAATGTTAGATAATGGTTTTCCATTGGCAACTGAAAGTAATATTTTGAAAGAATTAATAAAACCTCCTAATATAATCAATAAAGTTGTCAATACTGTAACTGGTGGAACAAAGTAAGTTCGGTTTGCTTATCTTGATATTAATTTAAAGATTTGTTGCTTGTAAAATGGAGGAGGGCGGATGTTTCTTTTTTGTTTTGGTAGAGTAATTTCCATAATTTTTCTTTTCATTTAAAGCATGAGTTCGGAACTTCCAACTGGTTCGTTATCGAATGTGCCATGGAGAAGAGCTGGTGTTAAATATGCAAATAATGAAGTATTTCATAAAACTAAAATTGTTTTTTGATTTTTTTCTTTTTCTTGTATATATATAATATTTTAGTTTTGGTTTTTACATAAATTTCTATTTTTATTCATTTAGGTCTATTTTGATATCATCGAAGAAATTGACTGTATTATCGATAAACAGGGACAACTGATAAATATTGAAATACAAGGCCAGGTAAAGTTTCATTTCAAAACATTTGAAATTATTTTTTATTGGCAAACGAAAAATAAATTATTAAAATTAAATAGAAATTGATATTTATAGTTTTTGAAAATATATATATATATGATGATCAAACCTTGTTTTATTTTTCAGATTGAAAGTTATTGCAGATTATCAGGAATGCCAGGTATAAAAACTATTTCATATTTTTCATTTGGATTACCTTTTTAATTTAACTTTAGATGTTACTTTATATATATATATATTTTTTTATTTTAATTCTATAGATTTGTGTTTATCATTCATCAATTCAAGATTGTTAGATGACGTTAGCTTTCATCCTTGTGTCCGTTTAAAACGTTGGGAAGTAAGAAATAAGTTTTTTTTTTTTTTTTTTTTAATCCATCATTCTCATACAACATTTCTTTTTGTTTATTGTCATGTTTTTATTATTTCAGAACGAAAAAGTTTTATCGTTTATGCCACCAGATGGTTCTTACAAATTACTATCGTACCATCTCTCTGGAGGGTAAGTGGATTCTCATTAAATCAAGTTTTATGTTCTCTTTATTATAATGATATGAAAATATTTGATTTTTTTCTCTTCTTTTAGGATGATACAATTACCAATATATGTCAAACCACAAATTTCTTTTATATCTGGTAGTAGTGGACGTTTTGATTTAACAATTGGTCAAAAAGCAAATCTAGGAAAAACGGTACAACAGCTCATAAGTATCTCAATAGATAGCTAATTGCAAATTAAACAAAGTTGTGTTCTGATGATGAATTTAGTGCTTCATTTAATGCTAAAAAAATTACTCTATATAAAGAAATCTTTCATAATAGTCAACAATATCATCTTTTAATTCTTTAGGTTGAACAAGTTGTAGCGACGATACAATTGCCACAACAAGTTTTGCATTGTAATCTTACTCCATCTGGTATGTTTCTTTCTTTTCCTTGAGATGTGTTTATTTTTGTTTTCAATATATTTCAATATTTGATAGTAATTATTATTATTCTTAATTCTTCAGTTGGAAGTCAATCTTTTGATCCTGTAAAGAAAGTACTTCGTTGGGATGTAAGTTAGTTTTGTATTTGTTTATTTGTGTAACAATAGCTTTTTTAATAGCTACTTGATTTTTACAAAATTGTTTTTTCTTCAGATTGGAAAAATTCAAGCACAAAAAACTCTTCCAAATCTGAGAGGAAATGTAAGTGATAACTTTATTTATTCTTTATTTCTTAAAGGAGAATTAACGTCAAAAAAGAATTTTCTGGATTTGATAAAAATCAATTCTTCGAGCAAAAATAAGTAACTGAGAAAATTTTGAGTCGATCTGGGTGATTTCCAAGTTTGTTATTATGTGACGCCATAACATCCCTACTCTTTTTCAAGTGAAATATTTTCTGTACATTTATTTCGAGGCAATCATGCGTCCATAATTTAAAAAAAGATCTTTTCCTGTGAAACTATTGAACAACTATAAGTCTTATAGAAAACATGTCGACAGATTGGGTTTTGTTTGATAGAAAATGTAGAGAAAAAAATGTCTTTAACCAAGCGGTACAAGAACCTTAAAATAATAAATTATCATCGAGATGAATTTCATTGAAACTTAAAATAAGATGAAGAAGAACTTCTTAAACTGAGCTTTCCATACTTTAAAAACATTAACTGAAACGAACTACTGTAACATATTGCGAAAAACACAACCGAGTATGGAGATTGTGTCGTCACGGGAAATACCATAATTTAAGATAATTGTTTAAGCTGAATTTAGAACTATTTAGAAGTTGTTATGTATTTTTATAGTTGTAGTTTGACTTGTATATGGATTATCAACGATTTAAGCTAAAAAAAAATTTTTGATGTTAATTCTCCTTTAAAACAAACAGATTTATATTGTTATAAATATTAATTTTATAATTCTTTTTTAACTTTAGATTTCTCTAGTGACAGGTGCTCCACCACCAGAAGATATGCCAACCATCACTGTAAGTAACTGCTAACTAATAATGATATTGAGTGAAATGTAAAATCAAATTCAACCAAAAATTCAACCAAAAATTTTATTTTAGATGCAATTCCGAATTGGTCAATTTGCAATTTCTGGAATAAAAGTAAATAGATTAGATATATATGGAGAGGTAAGTTCTAAATTGAAATTCTATATTTCTGTTTCACACACACTTTTTTTTAATTAGATATTACAGGGACACAATTAATTCTTTCTATCCCGTTTCCCAGTCAGTTAAAAATTCGAAATACATAATCCTATTTTTTTATCAATTTCTTATTTAGCGCTACAAACCGTTTAAAGGGGTGAAGTATGTGACAAAAGCTGGTAAATTTCAAGTTAGGACATGATTTAATCGCATTCAAATTATGTTTGAATAGATTTAATTTTATAATTATTATTAAAAATGTAAATATTTGTCTAATGGAAATTTCTCAATTTCATTTGACTGAATACCCTCTTGATTTTTAGTTTCAATTTTATTCAAATTGTGTCGAAACCTGCAAAACCTATACGTACTTTTTCAAGTCTTTTACTATTTAATTTTGTTTAAAGCTTTTCACCATTCTCGTGAAAATTGAACTCTTCATCGTTTATTATAATCAAATTTGATCTCCTTTTTTGAATTTTGTACCCCTAAATTATTTTTTGATTTCTTTTTCCCCTTCTCATTATTATTTAGTAATGTTTAGATTTTTAATAATGGTGAATTATTCGATTATAAATTTCTAAATATATTAACCAGAGGTCTTTTAATTTGTGGTTCGTTTCGCTTCGTTTAATATAAATATTTGAATTTTGAACTTAATTACAACACCATCTTTTCTTCGCCTATGAACTTTTGTTATTTTTATAGCTGAAGTCGTTATCAAGCAAAGTAAAAAAAAACAAAAAAGAAAATTTGTCTTGTCTTTAATAATGCACAAAGCGAGAATGGATTATATACTTTTGAAATAGATTACCTAGAAAACTAAAATCTACTTCTATCAACAAGATTGAACTAGTTTTGGTAACTGTTTATTCCCTTTCTAAGGAAAGAAATGTGCGCATGACTTTCCATAGGACTTTTTGAATTAGATATATCTTGCATTTATTATAAATTTGTGAAATCAGTAGTTTAACACAGTGGATGTAGATGAATAACAATATATATGGTTCTTAATTTTTAAATAGCTATGGTGTAGCATGACTAATTCCACTATACTAAATGAAACATTACAAACATTTTTTCTAAAGAAATTTTGACACCTGTCACTTTGGTCATTTTTGGGTCAAACGTTAAGGTACTTCAACTTTAATAAAAGACACGCATTTGAAAGTGTTGGAAACCTCACTGAATATTTTATCATTGAAATTACTAACTTATGAAAGTCACGTCTGTTCTCCCACAGGTGATAACTCGCCAACAATATGTTCAAAATTGATTTGCATAACTTAATAAATCACTCGTAAATTGATAATTTTGTGTTTTTAATATTGTGTGTGTATTATTTATATACCTTAATAAGGAAAAATGTTTTGGTGAGTTCGTTAAAAAAACAGGAAAATCTACCTAAATTTCTTCCCTTAAGTCATTATACCAATTTCATCAAATTAAAGCTACTAATTTCCATACAAAAATGACAAAAAAATTTGCTCACTTAATTTAAACTTGAGTTATGTAAGTAATTGTTTTTACAAGAAAAATTAAACTAGAAAGTGAATGGCCACCTGAAAATATAAATTATAACTACTCTGAATATACAAATAAATTAGTGTTATTCAATATTTGCAATAAAAAGGCAAGAGTTTAAATTAGTCCAAAGTAGTGAGAAAAAGAGAAAATTTAGCATTATTTTGAAATTGTCCAAAACTTAAAACTGCGTTGCATCATCAAAATTCGACTTTGAATAAAGACAATTCTAGTTTGATATAGCCTGGAACT
>JAUEKX010064361.1:0-13234 GCA_031834005.1 Dendronotus venustus
GATTTCACGAAGAGACACAGTTTAAAGGCTGTCTGAGCAGTTTGGAAGACTTTTAAAAAATATTTCCATCTTCTTTAAGTGATGATTGATTATACCGGATATAAAATTTTAATACTGAATTTATACTACAGAAATTTGAACCAATTAGAAACGATCTTTTTGTTTTAATAAATAGAGCAATTACATTTATAATTGATCAATTATTGAAAACGGACGACTTTAGAAACACCTTGTTTCACGGACGCAATTTCAACTTCAGGGAACAAATCATATATGGAAACAAAATAATCAGGAAATTAATTATTAATAATTGCGTGTTACCATTTCCAGCATTTGCCAGAGGTATATCAAGTGTTTAAACACACAGCCGTGTATTTCTGCATCTTTGATGTGGTTGATGTTTCCCATGATCCCTAACATACGCCTCCAGAGAATAACTGTCGATAACGGCGTCCATCCAACCTCTGTTCCGCCTTCGATCACACTTCGCGGTTTTGTGTCGGTTTGTCGGCTATGCGTCAGGTTTTCGACGTTAATTTCACTCTCGTCGATACTTTCATCGTCATCTTCGTCCTCGCTGCCGTGTGCACCTGTGGGGCCAGATTCTAAGTTATATATATAAATGATATCATAAATAATAAGTACATATTAAAGACCGTAAATTCTCAATTTAGCACCAAATACGAATAACCAGCCCGGGTGGTTATTAAAATGCATAATCGTATGGCTGATTGAATTTTTCCTGGAGCTTTTCGTTGACCATAGGGCCGATTTAGCCACAATCCGTGCGCTCAAATGTAATTGGCCTTCCTAGTTGTACTCCGCCCAGTAACACATATCTCAAAAGAAATGAAAAGTCACACGGTTAACCGGTAACAACATAAATATTCTTGGTAATTTGGGATTCAATGAGCCCTTAAAATTATGCGATTATAAGTAGAAATTAGATAAATTGTTATTTGAATATTTGGTTCAAAGCATACCTTCAAACCGAACTCCTTTCATTTGTATCCCTTCGTCTGAATTAATACTCGCATCTCTTTCCGTTGCCTGGACAACTTCATCGTCATCGTTTTTCATGCTCAGAGATCTATCCTTATCCAACATTACGAACATATTATGACTGTCAATACTCTGGGCATCAGGAACTATCTTCGAGTTATTCACACCAATATCTATATCAAATCTCATATCAACTTCCGAGGAGACGGATGCATGAGGACTCTTACCCGGTTTCAAGCTTACCTGAATGTCGAAATAAAAGATTAATTAATAACTAGTTACAACTAGTCGGGACTCGCACTCCCCATTTTAGCTTTGTGCTCATTTTGGAAATAAGATACAGAACGTACTAGAAGGCAAATCATACAGCAGCAGGAGCTCCCTCGAATTACATTATTGGGATAAATTTACATGAAGAATTAGATAGATTTATTACAAAATACAAATAGTATTGAAGGCTTTATTTTCTCAATTTAGTTCAAGAAATAGAAGATCGGCTGAATGCTCTATGGCCATATCGAAGAGCCATTAAAAAAATAATACAAAATTCAATAAACTCTTTCAACTCTAGCGTTGTAAATACTTTTTATACAACGTTGTGGTTTAAATAAAGGCATCTATTAGAACCCTTGCTTTGGTGTTGATGCCATGAAACCAATACGTATGAAAATAATATGTTACGAATATCCAGATCGAAAGGTAAGGTATATTATACATTATGTTAGATACGTATTTAAATCACGCCGGCTTTTCAATCTCACCTCGCTCAACAGGTTATCCTCCGAATTGCTACTCCGGATATCCAAATACGCACCAGAGCTGCTTTGGATAGACTCGACCTCTACTCGGTCCTTATCTACCACGACAGGTGGCTTCACCAACGTTGTGGTGAAAGTATCTTCGGAATGGTCGAACTCCTTGCTACTGATGATCTCAAGGTCACCATCAACCTCATCATCATCCTCATCATCGTTTTCGAGGAGATGTTGACTCGATTCTCTCATGTAGGCAGGAAGACTGTGCAAGCTATGTGGACTATTTGACATTGGTGTGTTCAACGAGGATCGTTCACTATCATTGTTAGGATCTTTGAGTTGTTGGTAAGAGACACCACTGGTACTGTTTGTGGCGGACAAGGAATCGTCATCAGACATATTGTCCATACTTCCAGCTGGCAGTATACTGTTCTTAAATTCCTTTGAGGAGAGAGATGACCCAAGAAAAACGTTTTCACTCAAAGTACTGTCAAAACTTGAAATGTTTGATGTATTGTCTGCTAGTTGAGCGAGTGTCTTCCTTTTATCTGGAGAAGAATGTAGAGAAATATCATATTCTTATATTTAAAAGTTTGTTTGAACCTTTTTTTCAGTTCTTTCAGTTCTTTCAAAGTCAATAAGGCAAGGCAAAAAAAAAAACAAACAGGTTGGTCTAGACAAAATAAAAAAAACTCTTTTTATCCAACAAAACGAAGCAACTTCATACCGATTTTCTCGAGGGTATCTTCAAGAGCACCAATCGAGTCTTGTTCTTCATGCTTTATAAGTTCTTCTACTTTGGTGTGTACTTGCATTGATGACTGACCAGAGGTAACACAACTGTCACTGTGCAGTGTGTGGAGGTGTCGGCCTTCATTGTTGACATTCGTTTTCTGTAGTATGCCTGGTTCAGATGAAGAGCGTGGTAACTGCGCTTTTTTCTTAACCGCAGTCTTCTCACTGGATACAGACCCTCCTGCAGAGGTGTTACGTTCCAGCGTAGCATGACTCTTTCCTTGAAGTCCACTCCAACCAGTGGAGAACGACTGTGTTTTTAGTGAGGTTTTCCTCCCCTTTATGCGCTGCATCACCTTATCTTTCCTTGTGTTAGCGTGTTGAAGAGGTGGGTTGTGTAAATCAATACGATAAACTGTCTTGGCCATTACTCTCGTCAAAGTTTCCATGGTTCCCTGTTAAAAAAAATTGACATACATGTATAAAAACATACAGATTCAATTTGTCGGGAAGAGTCAGTCTTGCTTACTATTTTTCTTACTTTGATGATGACAAAAAAAAAAAATATTATTTGTAAGAAGCTTTCCGGCTTACGCCATCGCCAGTTACGTTTTATATCAAATCTCATCATATAGAAAAACAAAAATTGTTCAAATTATACGATATAAATTTATTCGAGTTTATTGTGTAGAATGACTTACACTCCACTCATTGATAAGTTCTTTCCAACCTGTGTAAGTAGAACAGACACGTAGAAGATGATTCCAAAGATCAGGTGCTAAATACACTTGCAAACTCGCACGAATCCAAGTAACAAATAGTGTCTAAACATAACATAGAGAGTATGGAAAAATAATTTAATATTTCCATGGTCAAATAATTTAATCAATTAAATTATTTCCACATGGAGAGGGATAAAACTATCAACCAAATACAATTTTAGTATATCTGCTTAAATAATTTTATTTTATTTCACACAGAATCCTACCAATATAAATAATACCTGCAAGAGGTAACTTGCTAATAATCCTCCCAGTGTAGATTTCATCGACTCAGGCGGGCGTGCTGACAGAATGTGTTGAGTTATGTCAAGAAGAACAGTTAAGAGTTGTCTCCTGAATTAAAAACAAAACAAAAAATCTAAGATTATTTTCACCTTAACAGCAAAAGAAAACAAAAATCAGACGAGAAAAGAAATCAACTTTTAAAATTTCCTCTTCTCTATGAGAGATTCATTTTTAACATAATTGGATGTTACTATTTTAAATACAAAGTACAAGTGGGTGTTCCAAAGATAATTATGCAAACGCATTCACATGTATCCTAATAATAATATCATTCATATATGCATATTTCACTCACCATGTTTTCTTTTCCAGAATCATTTGTAGGACACAGCTTCTGTACATTTTCATCACTTTTTTGCAAATATCATCCTGAAATTAATTAGAGACAATGAAAGAGGTAAAGGAGAAATAAAGTGCATTCCCATAGATAAATAATTTTAATGTGAATTTTGATTAAAAAATTCTTTTATAATAAAATTTATGTACATATTGTAATCCAAATCAGCAATAATACCGTTATCCTTACATGCATTTTAACTGTATCTTTACTTTGTTTTACAAAGAATATTTGACCAGTAATGGCAATGACCACACACAGATTGGCTTGAAATCCAGCTCTTGAGTTGTGAACAGGTAAATTTGAAAAGAACAAGTTCTCAGAGGTCCTCACTGCTTCTTTGTATGAAGGTGTCCTTAGTATCTGCATTTCCTCCCATTCTGTTAATGGTGTCGTCGGAGAAAGAGTGTTGACTGACTTTTTTGGTTCCAGTAAAAACAAAGGTCTTTCATCCTAGAAAAACAAAACATCTTGAAACGAAGTGATTTATAAAGGAAAATAAGTTTATAATAAAAGATTTTCCTTTAGAGTTATTCCGACAAGCAATGAAATTACAAATTGAAGTGAATTTTATATGCTTAGTTGGATCTTTTAAATATTTAATGTTTTCCACATGACACTATTTTAACAAAAAGATAATAAACACATTAAATATTTCAAAATATGCCAACTTACGTTAAAAAGCCATTCTTTAAAAACTTGCAGTACTTGACTCATTAAATCAACTGCAGTCAGGGGCATCAAAAAACACTAAAAGTTTAAACAAAAATAATTATTGTATAGATTACATTTTTCTAAATTTTTAAGAAAACCAATTGAATTTATATGTATTTCTTTACATCTAATATAGCTAGGAAACCATGGCCCAGACTCAATAGACGTAGATACTCAATACTCACTTGGCGAAATATTTCATAAACTGTGAGAACATTATCTGGGGTTGAATAGAGTACAGATCGCACAATGTCAGCTGCTTGACATAGATTCCCTAACTGTCTCAATGATGAATCCACACCTGGGTCATTAGGGGGTGCAGTTGTAGAGCCAATAACATCTTCTTTAGATCCAAATGTTTCCATGGACATTGATCCCCTAGATGCAGATGTTTCTGTTCCCCTAGTTGCAGTTGTTTCTTTTCTATCGTTGAAATTCCTGGATCTTGACTTTAATTGGATAGTGAACGCTATCAACCACCTTATCACAGAATATTGGCATTGTAACAGTGTATGAGACATTTGGAAATTGTTACCATATGTAGTATAATTTAAGATTGCAGATGATTCAACAATAGGAACTTTGATTATCTCTAAATGAATAGTATAACAAGGTAGTGAAGAAAATTAGAATTGTCATTCTAATTTGAATTAATAAACTTGGATTTAAGACAGTCAACTCTATATGATCCTCCTGGGCTTTGTACAAGCTTCATGAGCATTTTTTACTTAGAGGCAAAAGGCTTTACTTTTTAAAGTTGTGTTTTGATTGTCGCAAAAAAAGAATGTTTAAAAAGTCTTGAACTACGACAAAAAAAGAAAAGACAAAAAATAACGCATAATGTAATTCCATGATTTTTTTTTTGCAGAAAAGTTAATTATGTCAAGTATACTTGACATCCGGCAAAACAACAAACATTTTGTGATGTCAAGTTGCAAAATCAAGATGACTTATTGCCAACCGTGTGTCAAATAAAAGCGCAAAAAAAATTATGGCACAGCAGTTAAAATGTTAATCCATAGTTGGAACCCTGGTTTGTTGTTCTCAAGTTTTTTTGTATACTTTTTGTGGTGGTATTTTAATAAGAAATCTGAAAAATAAATTGAATAAATTTTTTTAATAGTGTACTAAATACAATAGAGCAAAAATGTATGTTACCGTCACTTTCTTTATAAAGATAGTCCTGCACATTCCACAAAGGGAATACCAAAGGTAAATAGAATCTTTTAAAATAGCCAAACACATGGTAGAAAGCAGATCCACGCATATTTCTTTGATTCCATTGCACATCTAACATCTAGAAACAATAGAAAGGGATATCTTAAGATACAAAAACAATAAAATCAAGTATTCAGGATACTTATATTCAGGCCAAAAAATTAATTAGAACGTTTATTTGTACTTAAATACTTAAGTACTCTAAATGATAAAAATGATTTATCAATTCTCTGAACAAGACCTTTTACTTACTGGTCGTGTCATGTAATCTAAGACTCGGTCTAGGAACTTTTTGGTCAGCTCTTCAGGTGCAGGAAGCTTTTCACCTTGTTGTGGTTGACATATTGGTGTGCATCCTTCCGGCATACACCAGTCTGAAAAGTAAACGACAAAGAGAATTGTATGGTCATATGATAAAATGTTTTAAAATAAACTTGACAATTTAAAATGAACTTAACTAAACTAGAATTTCTAGACCTATCTATCTAGCTAGATTTTTAAATGCCGAAAATGCATAATATACATATAGGATACCAGACATTCCAGTTAAGACATTAAACAGAATAAATATTCTTACTATTTTCATCTTCAATTGAAGATTGGACAATTTGACCATTGATACAAGATATGATGCACTTGATTTCCTTTTCAGATCGATATGTAGAAGCTAGTTTAATTTTGGTTAGTGGACTAGCTAAGCCAGGCACTATACTTGCATAAATAACCAAATTAAACTCGTCTATGTTATCCTGCATAATCTGGAGCCACAACATAAAAAGCTTGACACCTTGCTCTCGAATCTAAATAAATAAAAGGTAAAAAGTTATTAGATTTTAAAAGAATTAAAATTCAAGGATGAAACTAAAGATAAAGAAGAAGAACTTCTAAAGCTTTAAGGAAGAATTATGAAAATTGCTCCTTTGACAGATAAAATAAAATTTATCAGTTTTTACTAAGGATAGTTTCATTATTTATTAGGTTTCTATATTAAATTATATTAAATACCCCCACATTAAATGCACCATTTGTGTAGCAAACTTAACTAAGAATAAATTATGAGCATTTAATGAGAATATTATTCGGTCAATACTTACAGATAAAACATTTCCATGATGCAAAAGTTTCCGTAAAATCAAACCTGAAATAAATTCAGATATAAGTGCAACTGTTGTGGATAACTAAAATATTTTCCTTAGTCTAGTTGTTTGTATTAAGTAAGTAGGTCCAGGAGGTCTATTGTCAGTAGACCATACAACAAGGGAGTCTATTCCCTTTTCGTTTTTGCTAGACCAGGGAGACAAGGAGATTGATTGCTGAAGCAGAGTGCCACACCTACTCTCCGCTCCCAGTGACTTACTGCACAGATCGGATTACCCAAGCTGTGCTACTCATACATTGAGTTGATGGAGACAGGGATCAAACCTGCAACCTTTTGGTTACAAGGTGAACGCTCTACCGACTGAGTTAACTTGCTACATGTATTAATAAATGAACAATTTGGTATTAAGTTTATTTAATTTAATTGACAAACTACAGCCCTTGCCTTGAAGAAATAGCAACTTGGGTCAAAAATTGCACAGAGCGTGCACAAAATTTTTTGAAAAAGAAAAATGCTCTTGAAACAAAGATTTACGCTTTTTGAAAATAATAAAAACGTTCTTAAACAAATTTTGACTGACTTTTCTGCCAAACCAAAAACGTTTTGAGTTTAACTGAATTAAAAACTATTATTGTTTTATTATGATTTTTGAAATTAATAACGTTTTTTAAAAGTTCACCAAAATTAAATTTTATTTTTTAAAGCTTTAAAAGAAAGTTCTATTTTAGAAGGAAACTTTTAAGGAAATTATCGAATCTTTCATTATTTCTTTTACATACAAGATAAATTAATTTTCAATGGACTAAATCATTTGTAACAAACTTTTGATGCCAAATTTTGTTATATATGCCTAAAAATAATTTTGTTAAGCAAAACATTAAGTAAATTTTTAAACTATATTTGAATCAGCTCTAATATGTTTATTAAAACAATTATCAACCTTGTTACTTAGGTATAAAAACCCAAGTTTTTTATTTTCAATTAATAATATGTCCGTGTGATTAAGAAAACCTGAATATACCTAATTTTCACGGTATGGTAACCATAGCAACCATCATTTATTAAGTACGATCTTTTTTTAGTTCCATCATATTAAAATTAGTAAATAACATAAAAGATTTAGGGCTGTGCTAAATTTCTCGGCAAAACAGTAGAATAACTCCATCTACTATTTATGGCTAAATAACGTTTTTATTTAGGGTGCATATTGCTGGATACAGCTTTCTGTAAAATTGTATCTCATAAACTGCACCCACAGCAAAGGAAAGCAAATTAGTGATAAAACAGTAACTTATTTAAAAACATAATTTAAAAATGCAATTTAACTAAAATTATATAAGCAAAGATTATAAATTATTCATTTGTTCATTGTTTATTACAAAATATGTATAATATAGTTCATGCATAATTTAATTGTCATTGCAATAGGCTGATAAACACGAGTGAGATGTGATCTTTTAGAAGAATCTAAAGAGAGTTGCTAGCTAGATAGATGGAGAAATAAAAATTGATATGGGTTGTTATGAAGGCATTTTTAATTTGATTTTTTAGTAAGATTTGTTTTTAACAAGATCGTATATCATTATTAGCTTGGGAGAGGAACCACAACAACATCTATGCACACTGTATATGCAGAGGCATCAAAATTTAATTAATCAAAATGCCCATAGATGTCAAGGTTTATTATAAGGCTTTATTGCAAGGCCTTGTGAAATAATTATGCTCGTACATTTACAGGTGTTTTGATTAATTAATTCTCTGGGATTTTATCCTCCTGCACATGTATGGGAAATCTAATTATGGGTGTTGTCAGGGGGAGAAGAGTTTACTCTAGTTCATGTCAACAATATTAACAAACATTTATATATATTATTAAAGCGACACCGGGAGTAGTATATATATATATATACAAATTACTATGAACTTACTTATACTGTTGGTCTGCCATCTTGAATGAATAAGATCTGGAAGGTATATCAAGATTTTCTAAAAAAGGAATCAATACAACAACACAGATAAAAAATTAAATGAAAATTATGATATCTTTAATTAACATTATATAGATAAAATTCTATTTATTTAATATTGTACCTCAAACAAATCAAGAAGTTCTTCAAGTTCTTCTTTGAGTTTTGTACCTAAAAAGTTTATAGAATTTATAAAATATTATTAAAGTTCACATGTTTTACCTTTTGTTGTTTGCACAAAATATGTTTTTTCCAATTATAGTAGCTAGTGTAGTGATTAGTCAAGAACTCATTATTAACTTGTTCTTTTTAATTGTTTTCATATTTTTCATTGCAGATAACATTTTAGATTGAAACAACAAACATTTACTTTAAGTTCACATACAAACAAGTTTGTTTTAGCAAATGGTTATAAAGGTTTTCCTTATCTATAAATGTATACACAACAATCTAACATACCTTTAGATTTGCCAGCAAATTCTAAATTGGTAAATTCCTCATAGAATACATAGAAAATCTCTGTACTATAGTTCACAAAGAATGGTTTAACTTCATGATCATTCAATAAATCTACAAACAAATTATTTGAAATAATGACTAATAAGACAATGATATTATATTAGTCACATACTACAGATTTACAAATTGTTTACCTTTCCCTTAACTTATTTTGGACAAGAGGTAAATAATATATTTCTATATAAACCTGTTATTAGTAAGTAAGGCTAGGACCTCTTTCGAACCCATATAAATAAAAAAAACTTCCTATGTATACACTTGAAATTATTTCTTTTTTAGTAATAGTCAGATATTTGGCAAAATAAATATGAATTGCAATTTTTGGATTGCACAAATGTCAAGTTATTTAAAGATTCTTGTGTCATTAAAGCCCTAAAAATTTGGTTGCAGTGCATAAAAGATAGCAGTTATCTAAGGTATATGGCAAAAAGTAAGATTTTGTTGCAAATGCAAGATGTTTCAGTTGCATCAACTTGAGTTTAACATGCATTGAAGATGATCAAACCGTTATAATTACATTGTGATGATTCCCTTAGATTGAGAGCATGTACATAAACTAAAGTGAAATTATATCCTGTTCTTAAAAACACAAACTTAACTTTTAACAGAAAAGTTAGGAAATTCTTGTTTTTTTGCCTTTTTCAAAAAGACAATTTTTTCTACTTAAGATTTTAAAGTTATTTATAAATAAAAAGAAAGCATTACCTTTTTTGTACAAATATACATATTAGTTTATATAAACTTAATTCTGCATTATAGTTGTTTTTGTCTGTCTTAAACATATACATTTAAGTGTTTTTCGAAAAAATGTTTTTCTGATCGATCGTGGTTTTGTTTACATCGTCTCTCTTACTGGGATGAGAATTCCAAGAAAATAATATTCCCGTAGAAATAAGCAAGGCATGTTAGGGTTACACTCCAAAAGTGTGAGGTTAGCGATTTGAGTTCATTTGAAGATTGGGACTGAAAACATCCAAAACTTATATCTGGTCGCTGATTGGACAAGAATGAAATCATTTTTTAAAAAAGGTTGTTGTTGTTTTAAAAAAACTTTATCGTTATTTTATTAATAGTAATTATAACCTCTAAGTTAATTAAGTAAAAATAGAAAAAATGCCCAAAATGGTCTTTTTAAAACTTAGGCAAAATTTGACCAAATTACCTATAAATTCTTTGATTTTTGTTTTTCTTATTTACATGAATTTAATTAACTTCTGTTTTAATTCTTTCATAAAGTAAGTATTTAATTTCCATTCATAATGCAACTCGATCTCAACCAAAGTTGTTGAATAAATTACTTCTAATTTTTTGCTCCATTATTTGACCTTTTTGGGTCCTAAAGCCATATATTAATATATTTTTTAAAATAAATTTTTGCTACATATGTCTATATATCCAAAATACATTTATGACTTAAAAAAATATCATTTATGGTATTTTTTGGTGTTAAATTCTGTTGAATTATGCTTTTTCCCTAAAAAAAAGACTTTTAGGCCTAAAACCTTTTTGAAATATTTTCTCATTATGTTTTTATTCTAATTTCGAAGTATAATTAATTATATAGAAAGTAAAAACTTTTTACAGAATTTAAAAAACTTTAGAATATCTAAAGTTATTTAAGTTTAATGTAGCATTGGTAGTGAAAAACCATCAAAATGAGTCCATGCCCTGAGACATGTGCGATCGCACGTGCCCACACACGTGCAAAATAGTTTACACAAGTGAAAAATCGCATTTGCCAACTATACTTTTACCTGCCAAATCACACGTGCTGAATTTTTTAAAACTAATTACGTTAATAATAATTAAAATTGTTGTTGTTATTATGTTATATTGTAACACATGTTCTCAACAGCGCTTGTTTGAGAGTCACATGCAACAAATAGTTGGAAAGCCAATTAAAAGTAAGCGGCGGTTCTTTATTTGTAAACACAGCATCATGACACTCCTATCTCTGTTTGAAGCTGTAATTTCATTAGTTGCGTTGCGTGTGCGAAGAGAAACAAGATCAACAAAGAAAAATTAAAAGATGTCAGTATCGAACAACAACATTTCAAAGTACCACTGTTTGCCGCAAAGTTCAATAAACAAAGATACTTTCAAGAATGGAAACTATTCTGCTCGTTTGTAAATGCAAATTATCGAGGACTCTGTGCAAAGCAGTTGTGGGAGAAGGTTTTTCAATATAAACGAGCAGAATATCCAAACCTGTGCATTGTTGCAAACTTGGTCATGTGTTTGTCTGGGTCCAACGTGACGGTGGAGAGAGCATTTAGTTTGCTGACTTTGCTGTTAACAGACAGACGCTTGTCTTTATCACAGAAGACCATTAACAATTTGATGACCATAAACGTGAATGACAAAACTGTGGACCCCCAATGAAAAGAGCAGTATCATCAAATCTACAGCGGAGGCCTATGAGAATGCCAAGCGTTGTGTTCGTGTTTTTGATGAACCACCAGCAAAGAATGAATGTGAAAACGAAAAGCAAGGACGAAGTGAAGTCTGACAGTGATTCAGACAACTTTTACTTTTTCGTTGCTCATCTAGCTATCTCAATGACGTTCGTTGTCTGTATGCATAGTTGTGGTGTTTTAAGTCCAAACAAATATTCTAGAAATGCTTTATTCAAGAAGGGTTATTCCAGACGATATTGCGATTCGAACAAATTTAAATGCTTGTTTAAAATGGCAAAAGAACGGTAGACTGGACGCAGGCCTTCTTTCTCTACAAAAACACGAGCATGGAAGCATCGCTCTGACTTATAATTTGTCGTATATGTGAATACAGTACTATAAATCTATGCTTGAAATCGAATCAACCAAAAACAGGCAAAATGAAAAAGAAACAAAACATTTAAGTAAAGGAATAAAAACTACTTTAGAATACCGTGGATTTACCATATTTTGAACGCGTACCTTATTTTGAACGTATGTAAACAAACTAATCAGCAGACTTGCATTTTTGACGCGTTGTGTATTCTACTAACTGCATGGGTTGTCAAACAAACCAAAAATGATCAAAAAATATTGTTGTAAACTATGTTTGTTTGCGCTTTTAAATTGGAGGTCTCAAGAGACTCACACAACAAGACTGGTGCTAGTCGAACGTCAAGAGCGAGTGAAATAGTGTGAAGGGGGTGTACACACTACACTATTTCTTGTTATTTATAATATTTATTAAGAGCTCATGAAATGCGTGCTAAATGTAATGCGTAATGGAAACAATGCTTTAATTGACCAATGTAAATCTTGTAAATCTTATAAATACTTATTTATAATAATAAAACCATGATGGCATTTGAGAAGCTGACAAATTTGATAATTTATTATCAAAATAATAATTGTTCTACACACAATTTTACAACATCTGCATCTTGCTATCATATATTTTAGTTTGCTGTATAGGTTGGTGGATGGAAATTGTTGTAAGTTACAGACTTGGAAAAATGTTTGTTTACATACGTTTAAAATAAGGTAAATCCACGGTTTTTAAAGCCTGATTTCCATTTGATAAATAAAGCATGATTTCCATTACAGCATTACATTCGGCGCGCATTTTATGGACGCTGAATAAAAATTATAAATAATGAGAAACCCTTTACGTTATTTCATTCTTTACGTTATTTCATTCAAAATATGGTAAATCCACAGTACCGCTTGTGAGGGCCGACAAAAAGGCTAGCACATTAGAATTTATACGCGTGTGACTTATTTTGAACACGGTAAAAACACTATTTTTATACGCCACACAACCTACCACCAGACGACACTCACACAGAATCACAAACACAAATACACGTAGCCAACATAAATACGAAA
>JAUEKX010064472.1:0-13233 GCA_031834005.1 Dendronotus venustus
ATTTTAAACTTTTGAGAGCACAAAAACTTGCGATAATTGAAGTGCATGCTAGTGATAGCAAGGTGTAAACATGAAATATATCATTCAAATGAAAATAAGCACGAACGTATGTCATCGTTTTAACGTTTCAACATCGTATTAACAGCCATACAACATTGTTTCAACGTTGTGTTTTGACTGGGAAGGGTCTTGTACTGGTATGTTTTTTTAAAGGAATTCGTCATACCAAAAGAATATTTACTGAGATAACGGCCCTTTAAAGATGTTAGTGTGTTGTACTGTTCTTTTGTCTCTGGCAATAGCAAAGTCAATGTCAAAGTGGTCCCCTACTTATCTTCCATCTATCCTAAATATATCCCAACTTTGGTGTCACATATTTGTATCTGTATGGAGAATTTAATGTATTTATTAGAATTGTTAAGTGGTGGTTGTACACCTCGGAAACGCGCATAGTTCCGAAAGTACAAAATCAATCTTGCTGATTTTATCCTTTTATTTTACGTCCTGCCATAAATGTTTTTATTATTACGCATAACGCTTATAAGCATATTCAAATTCGAGTTTAATGATTTTTTAAGCATATTGGCGAGCTTTGGAAATACTATTATAGCAAAAGGCTTCTTTCAAATACATGTTTATAATACATAATTAACTGCCATTTTATTTTCACGTATGTAAAATAGAGTTTGAAGATAAATAATATGTTTTCTTTCTATTTGAATTAATCCATTTGGGCCAAACAAAACTTCAGATATGAGTAAGTTCATCACGAACGTGCGCCAAAAAAAACCAGAAAATTTAAAAATTCGGTTTTAGTTAGATTGTTTTCTCTATTAGCATACTTCGAATCTAATTGGTCTTTGTTGTGATACCCAGAAAATTTTTCAATGAAAAATCATATTAAATATAGTTCAAGCTTAAGTTATCTTTTTCCATAAATATACCTCAGTCTATTTTCGAAAATTTGATTGCTTATATTATGTTATAAAAAAACATGTTCTTGACACAAAATTAAGATCATGATTTCCCGACACACCTCCAGTTAGTTATAGCCAGCACAAATTCCCAATCTAAAAAGTGGAAAGTACGAAAAACGTCTGGACAGAGGCTAGAGATATGTTGTTTTTTTTTTAAATCAGTAGATTCAAACTTCATTTCCTGCTTTATCAGTTTAGACGTTTATTGTCATCAAGATTGATCATTAGTTAATTTCAAAAAGGTTGCTGTTAAATAAGGATAAATAATTAATTGGAAACATGCAGGATTACCTCCTGAGAGGTATTTTTCATACCTACTTAATTAGTCTCCTGGACCAGGCATCGTTTTGAACTCAATGACCTGGGACAGATGCCATATTTGGTATAATGCCTATATAAATACATATGTTTATATCTTGCTAAAAAGTATTTAATGTATATAATATAATAAATTCCAGTATTTTCCTTTCGGAAAAGAATAAGCATAAAAATTACATCTGGCTGAATGAAAGAACATAAAGTTTTTGTAAAAAATAAGATGATCTTTATTTCCTAACTAGTTTTTGAGTTTTTATTGGATTCAAAAAGTGATAAATAATAAAGGCAACTAAAGAGGTATATATATATATATATAACTAAACTTTTCTTTGCTTTGCAATAGTTATCTGGAGTATATATATATATGTTCTTTGAAGTTTGTTACAGATGTTCTATGTTCTTTCCTACTCTTGGGTTGTTTAATTCTTAAAAATTTTGAAGCAATTTTGTAGAGGATGTGTATATGTATGTATGTTTTCCAGGAGGTAACATACTTGGTTAGGGTTAATTGTTTGTTGTATATATCGATATATATTAGAATTTTTGAGGTATGAGAGTAAACCTTGTAACAATATATATACATAAAAACCTTAGGATTACATTATGCGTAATTTTGAATGGGAAATACTATGAAGATAATTGATATGTTCAAGTTTTGATGATATATATAATATATCAAAAAGTATTCAACAATCATGGAAAACCTACAATCACAGTTTATGCAGTATATATATGTATATATATTAAAAAATATACGCATATATATGCAGTATAAAACAATTGTTATATACTTACATAAGAACATTAGCATTACAAACTTCAAGAAAGTGTAATACATTTTTTATTATAGCTTTAGAATACATTAGATAGAATTTCTTTGGTCAGGCTAGAATTCTTTTTTTCAAAAATTTAATAGTTGGAACTGTTCAAAAACCATCATATCAAGGTAGTTTTTACTGATATATCGATACTTAAACTGGCATATACCACAGTTGTGGGATTTCCTAAGAGACCTTATCTGTAATGTTTATTGTTTCTAAAGTAAACTTACTAGGAAAATTTTTCTCTTTTATTTCTTTACGGTTCTTTAGCATTTAATATTATTTAAAAGGATGCATAGATTAATTGTTGGTGCTGCAACTGCTGGCTTGGGAACTTATGGTATTTACAAGGTCAATGTTTTAAGTCAAGAACGGGTATCTAAGTAATCTTTATATTATTACTTGGATGTCATTATTAAACGTGATTGTACAAGTATATAACTATATATGTGTTTTTGACTTGTATAGAGTGGTCACTTTATTTTTTATAACTACAGTGCTTTATACATGTAGTACATATGTATATATTTAGATAATGATGTCATACATCAAAACATAAACAAAACTGTTTCCCTTGCACTTCAGAAACCTTCTGTTCCACAAATTTCGAATTACAGTTGCTTCTGTATTAAGCCAAACTTAAAATATTGTATTTTAATAAACTTTGTTTTTTAGAATGTTTTGAATGGAACGCTTGTTGCATCAACACAAAGCAACAGAGATTTGTATCTGAAACCACTTCCATCAAGGTTTGTTTAATTTACTTGTTACAATCATAAAAATAGATTTTTCCTACAATTTACAAATTACATGCACTCCACTAGCAATCAACTGGAAATCAATAAAATGGAAGAACATTCTTAAAATTGATAAATCGTTGCTGCAATCAAAACATCACTCATCAAAACCATTGTAAAGACAAGCAGGACATTAATCATCTATTTTTTATATTCGACGGAAATTACCTATACAACTGTGCTGATGATAACAGACTGTCTGTCTGTGGGCTGGGCCTTCTATAATCTTTGTGATCGATTACCTACGGGTCACTGCTATCGAAATTTTAAAATTGTTCAATCAAAACTGATTAGTAGTCAATCCAGTAAAGTTTCAGGTCGTTTTCCCAGGTAGTCCTAATTTGAACATAATATTAATTTTAAACGGAAATATTTTGGAAAGTTCAAGTATTGGAAAAGCTTTAAGGTATTTTAAATAAACGACAAACGCTCTTCTTCTTTTTTTTACCTCCAATCCAAGGGCTAACACTTCACACTTAAGCGAATAACAAAACGAAAACCTTATTGTAAATACCTTATTTCAGCATTCCTATCATAGATCGCTCAGAGCTTTCAGGTTTTCTGATTTCTCTAGTTCGTACGAAAGCCTCTTTCAGAAGGAAAAAATGACTTCCTTGCTTGTTCGAAATTTAAAGCTCATGCCTGAAGAAGTTTTTAAATCGTTTTAGTGGACTAGGTCCTCCGATTCTTCGTAATATTTTCAAGGTTAAAGCAATGCGCTTTCAACTCTTTGCGCTATGGCTTCCTATTTGAATTGCCAGCTTTTAAAAGGAAAATTGATTCTTTTGAATTCCGCCCAGTTTTAGCTTGGAAGCATCTACCGGCTGAAATCAAGCAATTAAATTGTTTAGATCAATCCAGATAGAAGTAATTGAATTGAATTGCTTATGAATTTTTATATATTTTAAAATTTTAAATTTAATATTAGAAATTTCTTTCCGAAGCGACAGATCAACCTACTGTATTATCTGACAAAATAACCTTTTTCTTCACAAACAGAGATGAATTGATTTCACGACTTCAAGAGAAAGATGTTGAATATGATGTTCTTGTTATTGGTGGCGGTGCCACTGGGTGTGGTGTTGCGTTTGATGCCCAAACAAGAGGTATACACAATGTGTAATGTTTTTATAGTTAACACGAACTTTAAATGTTTACAGTTACTGTTAACACTGTATTTAACAAATTATTGCAAGGTCTTTTGCAAAATTTAAGAGTTAAAAATAAACTCTATTTTGAGACAAAGACTTGGAGATACATACTAGAGACACATACTAGAGAATCCATTCTCATTATAAGATCTGTTTTTACAATTTAAATTATATTTTTGTATATTTCTTATTAATTGCTATTAGAAAAATTAAAGAAAATCCATGTTCAAAACCTCAATTGAAAATGTATGTTGCTTATAAGTTAAAAACAGCCTTAGCTTTGCAAAGTTTACGGAAATACGCGCATAATTTTATTAAATTGAAATTCTGTCGACGTTTCCTACTATATATATCTATTATAGTCGTCCACAGAGGTCGGGAAATATTAGTTGTAAATTAAAGAGGTTCTCATGGTTTTACTGGTTTGTAATCTTCGATTATCAATGTTCTTTTGTTTTGCTCTTTTTAGTTCGATTATAAAGGCTTTCGGCAGTTCTAAGACCATTTTTTTGTCTTTCTCGTCGCAAGCTCTTATTACTTGTGTTTGTTTCCTTAAAGAACACGTTTCCATAACTACAGACTTGCTGTCCTTACACCATTTTGTTTCCGTGATACTTTTCATGTTGCAAACTCCAACAACTGGAGGCATGTATAACAACAGGCTGAGGTTGTTGTAATGCTTTTCTTGTTGTTAAACCTTCTCTGCTATTTCACGCGTACACTTCAAACAACTCGTCCCTATAATTGCAAGCTTACGCTAATTCTTAAGCATTAAGCCTACATTATAATTGCCAAAAAAGAAAATTTTAGTACCATGAAATTTCATTTAATTGAATAGGAAATATTTTAGAGAAACAAGAAAAACCAACAAGCATCCCCATTATACTTTTCCCTCCTCCGTAAATTAAAGAATTAGAATAAAAATTTTGATATAAAAATAATGTGCAATATGATCTCTTTTTCTCAATATGATTTGTTGAAATCTTCAATATTGTTTTTTTATAAATGTAATTAATCATGAATGAAATGTAAAACTAGGATTATTGTATCAGAGGGAACGCTCGTTTGTGCTTTTATAAAAAAGAAAAAGATGGACATTTTCTTCTCGGTATTATTTTTGAAATGTAATACATATCTACCCTTTTTAAAATGGTATCTCTATCTTCGCAACGTACTGCTTTTCTTTTGAACTGATCCTTCGCGATGCACAGCAAAGCGTTTCTGCTTCTTTGAATGTTATTGGGTAAAGAAATCAAATGGAATCAGACAGAGAGAAAAAAGTTGTTATTGAGAATTACAGAAAGTATTTACATCATATAAATTAATTCGATTTACTGTAAGATATCTAGGTACTACATCGATCAGAAAGATTTTGTCTCACAAAAGATTTTGCCCGGCTTAATAATTTTTGCCAAAACAGTAATTCAAATTTACTTCTTGGAGTTTAAAGAATAGTTTTATCCTGCATTGTTTTATTCGCGATGAGGTATTGAGAAAATATCTTCCTAAAATTCTAACTTCTATAACCAAAAAAGAAATTAAGAAATTAAGAAATTAGAAGAATTTAAATCCACATATCTACAGTACTTAAACCTAAAGATTTTTCCGTGTATTTAATATAAAGAATTTATTCTTATTGAATTTTTAGGACTGAAAACTGCTTTGGTAGAGAAATTCGATTATGCTTCTGGAACAAGCAGTAAAAGCACCAAACTTGTGCATGGAGGTGTGCGATATCTTCAAAAAGCAATCATGAAACTCGACAGAGAACAGGTAGATACGAAATAAAATAACCTTTTCTTCAATGGAGGAGGAACTTCCTTGAATTTGAAAGTTTTGCATTTGGTAGCAATAAAAATTGTAATTTTCCTAAATTTTTCGGTGTAACCTACGGTGTAGTGAACACAGGAAATGAAATTATATTACAAAAAGTGTGATAGTTTGATACTTATATATGGCTATCATTACGAATCCTACTCCTGGATTTTTGTATTTTATGGAGACCAATTTATAAATCTTAAGAATAACGTTTTAACAACGTCGTGTCAACGTTTTGTGCTGGCTGAGAATTCAATTGTAAACAAGTGGAAAAGTTTGTCGCGTCAAATTCTTTCTTAAAAAGGATCGTGTTTAAGTTGCTGGATGATTTAAAGGCGGGCGTGCATAATGTTTGCATGAAACTCAAACTCGCTATGGATTTAGCTCAATCAAATTGCAGAACACCACAGGATAATCTCAAATGTTTAAGACGGAAATTGAAGACGTACTTCACTGATGGCATTTTTCCTTTTTTTTGATTGTAGAATGCACACCTGCTTAATAAATTTTTCTTACATCTATCTACATGTATTCGGCTAATAATATGCTTTCATATGGCAAAATACATAACCTTTAAATATCGATACAATATATTTAATCTATCTAATTTTTGCAGACTGTTCGAAGAGTCACATGTCTGACAATCGAAAATATTTCTGCTGAGCTTTATATTACTTCTTCGCACACATTTTTTCACCTTTGCACAGTCTTTTTTTCTTCTTATTGTTTACCGCTTTCTTGTTTCCAGTACAATTTAGTAAAAGAAGCACTGCACGAACGAGCTAATTTATTAGACGTTGCACCGCACATTACAAGCCAACTACCCATTTTACTGCCGGTTTACAAGTATGATGTTCTTTTCGTTTCATCATTTATATTTTGTTATGAAAGTTATAAAACAGTTTTGTTGTAATTCTTTTTGGAACGATTTTGAATTCAGGAAAAAAGCGTAATTTCATTGTTCTGCTATTTAAACTTATCAAGATTGCTGATAACAGACAGCAGCTTCTTCTCCCAGCCCCACTGCGTTATAATTGTGAAAGAAAAAAAAACAGTTTACAGCTTACATTTTAAACACATTTTTCTATCTTTGTGCGCTTTACACACTGAGTGAATGAACGAAATATCTATATGTGAATTGTGGTTTAAAAAAAAAACGGGTAATAAATCCTCACGCAACCAAAACAAATTTTGCGAATTTTTTTACGCTTATTTGGAGTATTCGAGTCTCTCTGTCGAAGCTATACGGAAGAGAGGAGAATAATATGAACAAAAATATTGGCATTCTTGTTAAAAATGCTCTCCTTCGCAGATGTTTGACCATGTCCAAATACGTTTTTCTCTGTCTGTAAAGAAATTCTATGTTTGTCTGTTTTGTGAAGAGACAGAGTTAAAAAAGTCGATGTGAATTAGTACGTTTAGCTAATTAGTACGTAAATGTAGAATGACAGTCTTGCGAGGACATGCAAAATCAGCATGCAAAATCAATTTTCTTCTAAATCTTTCAGATGGTGGCAAGTCCCGTACTTCTGGGCCGGTATTAAGATGTACGATTTAGTTGCTGGCCGGAAACTTCT
The DNA here is from genome assembly GCA_031834005.1 of Dendronotus venustus. Classification (NCBI taxonomy): domain Eukaryota; kingdom Metazoa; phylum Mollusca; class Gastropoda; order Nudibranchia; family Dendronotidae; genus Dendronotus; species Dendronotus venustus. The sequence continues at coordinate 7,460 of JAUEKX010064472.1, forward strand.
CAAGGCGAGCTACTACTTGAATAAAGATAAAACCATTGAACATTTTCCAATGATCAAAAGAGAAAATTTGTCCGGTGCAATTGTTTATTACGATGGTAAGTGAAGCATACGATCTAGCTTTTTTCTAAGCCAGCATGCTATGCTCTGGAAGATCAACCAATACTGAAGTAATTTTTATTGCAATACCTCATGAACATTCGCTAGAAAAAAAAATTCAATTTGTTTGTAGTTTTGAGTGAGTAGATATGTCAATATGACGAGGTTCAAGTATCTGACTAGTATCTACCTCATCTGTAACCTGATATGCAGATCCAGTTTATTCTTGGTTTGCAATCTACCGGAAGTATTAATACAGCAGCTTCCCTTTAGAAAGGGACCGAAAAAATCGGTCCCACTTAAGCTCAATGTCTGAATTAATCAAAGTTTTTCTTTCCGTAAGAACTTCAAGGACCGATAAATTTTGTCCCAGTTAGAAAAAGTCCCAATTATCCAGGATCTCACTAGAATCGCGATTATACTGTATATGATGCTAAGAAAATTTTATAGTTCATTTATAAGTGAGTGATCAATAAGTCAATTATGTTGAGTGTCTCTTCAAGTCACTAGTAGCTACCTCAACGCAGGATGACCAACTGAAAAATAGGATCACACAGGTGAGATAAGAGGCAGTTATTATAACAATAGAAGAAGAATTTTGATTAATAACATCAAGCGCAACTGAGATTGCCAAGCTCTAACACAACCATAGATTCCAACCAACCATGTAATTTCATTTCGTGTTGACATTATTTATTTATAGGACAACAAGATGACGCACGAATGAATCTTACACTGGCAATGTCAGCTATCAGAGAAGGTGCTGTGTGCACTAACTATGTGGAAGTGCAGCATTTGTTGTTCCATAACAAGGATGGTAAGTTCTTTGTCGAGAAAGAAATAATTAATTCTGGACGTCTAGTGTCGATACCAATTCGTCCCTTTTCAATCATGCTAGATCACGATCTATATGCTACTCATATCTTGGACGAGTAGACCGTTGCCGGGGCGGACTCGATAACAAAAGCCCTTTTGAATCGCACTGCACTAGGGAGACAGATGTGCCAAAGTGGAGCGCAACGCCGGTTTTCTGCTTCTAGTGACTTACTGGCTTAGCGACTAAATGTTATCACACCTACGCTTAAATTACCAAACATGCATCTTCCAAACTGAATAATGATAATGATATATATATAATTACGTAATTTCCCTCTACTTTTCACGAAAATCCCTATAATTTTCATCTAGTAAACGACGATTACTGCATTATCGATCGACCAACAATGATTGGATGACGGCAGTTTTTTAATAAACATGCACGACTTTTGATCCCGCGCAAGATAACAATCTGGAGAATCGTTGTAAAAATCATTTAGTAGAGCCTTTTAATCTGGAACTCACTTTCTCTTTGTCTGCAGGTGAGAAACGAGTATGTGGGGCTCACGTCCGAAACACTTTGACAGGCGACGAATGGGACATCAAGTCCAAGTGCGTGATCAATGCAACGGGTCCCTTTACAGATGGGATACGAAAGATGGACAATCAAGATACACCGAATATTTGCTTACCTGCATCCGGAATCCATATCACTTTACCGGATTATTATTGGTATGTATACAAATTCGTGCTAACGCCAAGTTAACTGGTTATTTGGTTGCGAAGACACTAACTTTTGATCACTTAAAAATGAAACACCATGATTGATGAAATGATTTGAAAGAGTATTAAATTTCCTTTCCAATGATCGTTCGATCTATGTTTAGTTTTGTTTAAAACAACGCCTTGGAGTGCCTAGTTTGAAGCTAGGTGATACAAGTCCTTGTGAATTTGAATTAAATTCTTAAAATATCTTTTTTAATAGTGATTATAGGGGGAACACAGCCTCTTTGAGAGCCATTTGAAAATTGGAATTGTTTGTGAAAATTAAAACTGCATTTTTCTGAAAGTTGTTGTTAAAATGTTTTTGTACTTTTTTATATTCCCAGTCTCTAGTGAAGACTGGGACAGTCTTTAAACACAATAAAATAAGCATTCAGCACACGGCATTGTATGGATGTTGAAACGACGTCACAACAACGATATTGTGACGTCATGTGTCGGCTGCTGTAATGACATATTGGTAATTGTTTGATGGGTTTTATTTTCAGTTCAAAGAAATACGGTCTGCTTGATCCTGCGACAAGTGACGGTCGCGTCATCTTTTTTTTGCCTTGGGAAGGAAAGACCATTGTTGGTACGACCGATAGGAAATGTGATGTAACGTATGATCCAGTGCCTTCAGAAGAAGAGATCGAATTTGTCCTCAAGGAGACACAGAAGTACTTGAATCCAGACCTAAAAGGTTGGTATGGTAATTATATATGTATAGGAAAGTATTTTTTGCATAAAAAAGCTATTATCTTCGTTAATATTCTATTCTTATCCCCCGGAGAGATTCGTATAAAAGTTGCTTGATCTACGGTGGGAAATCTAGGTTTAATTTGGGGAAAATGCTCTCTCAAACGGTCATTTTGCTTTTCTTTTTTTTTAATCCAAAAACGAATATCCCCAAAAACGATCACTCCTAATACTGTGCACCGCGTACAATTTTTTTTAATCCTCTTTCTCAGTCCGTCGTGGCGACGTTCTCTCCGCTTGGTCAGGAATCCGTCCACTCGTCTTGGACCCAAACTCCAAAGACACCAAATCGGTTTCGCGTAACCACGTCACAGATGTGAGTGAGAGCAAGATGATCACCATCGCAGGTGGCAAGTGGACAACATATCGCGCGATGGCACAAGACGCTGTAGATGTTGCAGTGAAAGCGGTGTCAGATTTAGGCGCTGCAAAGGAGAGTGCTACAGACGGGAAACTATTAGAGGGTGCAGACGGCTGGACGCCCACCTACTTCATAAGACTTATACAACAGTTTGGTTTAGAACCGGAGGTAGGATTTCCAGTGTGTGTAAATTAGATTATTTTCTATAACATTTTTATAAAAACTATATTAATGAGTGATATGCTATACAATCATCTGTAGTGCTCAAAACATATACTACAGGATCTCTAATATTTTAAAGCGAAGAGATAAAACGACAACTGCATAACAGTTTTGATTTTTATCAAAAGTTGAAGCAACTATATAATGTACTTCCGTATCCCTAAAAGTATTAATTTCATACATCAATTTTTGTACGACTTTCCAATGCAATACCTTTTTGGATAAACAATTTAATGATAACTCTGGGTAAATATTGCTGTCAAGACTTTGTATTGTTTTGGTTCTTCCAGGTAGCTGAACATCTTGCACATTCTTATGGTGTGAAAGCACCACAGGTCGTCCAGCTGACGAGTACGACAGGAAAACAATGGCCTGTGTTAGGTCGTAAGATAGCTGATGGATATCCATTCATTGAAGCTGAAATCGTTTACAGTGCACGGAATGTGAGTGTATTGTTTTTGGGCGTAGACTTTAAATACCTGCGAAATCTTGCGGAATTTTATTTTTCTTCCCATCTGGTACACGACGTTAGAACGACGTCATTTGGACGTTGACGTCACAACACAACGTAAAAACAATGTTGTAACAGCGTCGTTCTGACGTCGTGTGCCAGCTGGGTTATTGTCTAAATACCCGCTCGCTGCGATATTTACCGCCTAGTGGTGATTACCCATTAGTCATAAATGTTATGTTATTATCGTGTATCTATTCTCTAGGAATATGCTTGCACTCTTACAGACATGGTCGCGCGTCGCTTACGGCTTTCATTTTTGGACGTGCGTGTCACCGAGTTAGTTTTACCAAGAGTTGCTGAATTGATGGGCGACGAATTAGGATGGAGTAAAGAGAAGAAATTGGTTTGTGATATATGTTTTGCTTTACTTTATGGGAGATTTTAAGAATATTGCGTTGTTTCTATTTTAATCTAACATTGTTTTGTTGTGATCCCGAATATTTTATGGTGTTAAGTTTTGATCACGTATTAAAAAAGCCATACCTTTTTGATGAAAAATTACTCTATGAAAAAAAAGCGTTTGTTACAAAGATTAATGGAGAATTTTGTTACTTGATAAAATATTTGAATTGTTCAAAAGTTCACCTTTTTGCTACCGTGGTGTTTGCAAGCGCAGTCTACTCTAGCCAGCATATGACGTTAGAACGATGTTGTATGGACATTGACACTGAAGGTTTTTAAATCTGATTTAGTTTTTTAATGTGTACAGGCTGAAATTGAAGAGGCGAAGAAACATCTGAAGACGATGGGGAAATTCAATCCGGCAGAGAAAGTAGACAACACTAAGGAGATAACCGACCAACAGAAAGAAACTTTTTCATCAATTTTCATGAAGTTGGATTCTAAAAAGGCAGGTCAGTCTATAGACAGGTTGCAATGTGTACAATTTAGCGTTAAATGCATTCGCGTGCATTTGCCCTCGTCTTTCGCAAAAAACACAGGGCAAACGACTGGAAACCAAACAAGAGACGTCAAATGCAACCTGTCTACATATAAGATATGTTAAATAGGCGGAGACCAATAATTTTAGTAAATTCGTCCATCAATTGTCTCTCTTGCTTGGGTCTGAATGTAACCGCTTTTGATGATTTATTTTTTATTCTGTTATTTTTATTTCCAGGTAAAATAACGAGTAGCGAGGTGAGGAATATCTTTAAAAGTTACGGCAATCAAGCAATCAGTGATAAAGAGGCCAAACAAATCCTCTGCAACGTAAGCCAAACAGATAAAGACTGTTCTTTGGATTTGGACAGATTTGTACAGGTAAATAACCGTCCGACATTTCAAATGTGTACTGTTATCAAGTTCCAGTATCTTTTGTAAAGGATGCAGTTTAGAGTGTTGAAATTCTAAACACAAGACTGCTCCACTAAGAAAAAACAAAAAAAACATGTTTTTCATCATTGGAAAGAAAATTTTATTCTCCTTCGTATGGGCCTTAGACGTTATTTTTTTATTTCAAGTTTTCAAAAGTTTTCGGCTATCTCAGAAGTAGACATGGTATTTCATAAACCAACTGACGATTAAAATGTTGATTATTAACCTCAAGTTACTTATCACAAAATCTCTCGTCAGCCGCCTAAAAGAAAATATGCTCTTAATCCACGAGGAATACCTTCTTTTAGAAATAGCTTCCACAAGAAACTTTTGTGATACCTTATTGTTTTGCAACTTTCAATTTTGACTTGCAATTTTCGTGCTTTTTACCTCATAAAACGTATTGTAAAAGTAAAGGGGTTTACTCTTATTGTCCTACTCCAAAACTTCGTGTTTCGCGGAGCTTTATTTTTGTAGAGAGCTACTTCTGGATTTTTGATGTGATCAAATTTTGCGGAATTTAACGTACACAATTTAATCCCATTGAAGTAGTAAGCAAGTTTTCATTGCTCTTTCTTAACACATTTAGATGATGGCTTCAATTCAAAATGGAAATGTTTCCAGTAATCCGTTAGGTATTGTTATTCAAAAACATTTCGTTGCTGATAGTGTAACACGTGACCAGGAAGAGAGAGTATGATTGGCGTAAAAGCTTTGACAAAATTGTAAAATCGATTTAACACGCGCGCGACAGTTGTTAAATTTTTTTATTTGTCACTTTTTTTTGTTAACAAACTATATTATTTATACAATGATTATGTTTTTAGCAATCGGGTACTACTAGAAATATGTCATTTTTCTTTACATTAATCTCCTCCTTTAGAGCTTTGACTAGATAAAGCCTCTGTAAAGAATATATGCAGAATA
>JAUEKX010064583.1:0-13231 GCA_031834005.1 Dendronotus venustus
TATTCTAAGGCTCAATTCGGAGAAAAATTAAGAATCATGAGGCTCGTCTCGATTTATGTAATTCTTATAAAAAAAACAACTGTGTATTGGGAAAATAAACGCCTGATATTAGCAATAATAATAACTACAGATTTTCAACTTTTGTCAACATGTATTGCCATACACACCTTATGCGTTCTGAGATTAATTTGATAAAAAATGAAGACATAGCATTTCATTTATTTAACTCTTTAGAGACGTGTGCAAAATTATTGATAATTTAATGTATACAGTAAACTCCCGGTTATTTCAACCGGAGCTTGTTCGAACTTCCCGCTTATTCGAACAGTTTTTCATTTCCCGTGGATATAGACCTCTTTCAAGCAGACTTTCAGTTATTCGTACTCCCGGTTATTCGAACTATCTTTTTATCTCCGTTGGAGGTTCGAATAACCGGGAGTTTACTGTGTGTATTTTTGATTTATCTCTTTATCTTTTTACATTGAAATATATAATTATATAGATTTAAATAGAATCAACGTAAACGCTGAATCAATTTAAAGTGATTTTAAAGTGAGATATCATTGCTCATGACATTAAAATCTTACTTCCTACATTATGCATTCATTTCTATGAGTATATAGAATTATTCTTTATTCGTTGCTTATTTAAATTTTTCTTTCTGAAAAAATAATGTTCGTTTTTCAACATAATAAGTCACATAGATACTATCTATCTGTAATGTATTTCATACAAAAGAATTGACTTACTTGCTTGCATAGCATTTGTCTCACTAAGAATTTATTTTGTTTCCGTTTTTTCTTCCATTTAATATTTTTGAATTTATTTAAAATCATGTGCCCTTTGTGGAAGCGATGAAAAGCAAATGTGTTTGATCGGAGAAAAAGGCTTGAAAACGCTACCGAGAGCATCTTCTGCGAAGGAGGAAACCGAACTGTCACAGACGTTAAAGTACCACAGAGAAGAGCCAGTACATGTTCATTATGAATGTCATCGTAGAAGGCTCACTGACCTTCGGAAAAAGGCTGTTGAGCTAGAACGAAACTTGTTGAAAACATGAAGAATGAGAGATGACAACAATTATCAGAAGTAATCAGCAGTGGATGAAGTAACCAAGCAGTAAATCTCACAATAGGCATATACTATGTATTAGAAATGGTAGGGCAGCTTCAAAACTGCAAATTGCAGGGGTGGGAGGAAATAAAAAGGCCTATTTAAAAGTTTAATACCATTAAACTACCAAGATTAGTCTAGGATATTTAGTAACCTTGTTTAAAATTCATTAATCTTGGTACTCATTTCAGACAAAATAAGTACATTGATTTGGCTTGCAAGGGTATATCGCCAGAGAAACTTCCACTTGCTGAAAGAGCTGCCTACTTCCACAGTCTAACGTGCACATTATTTAATAATGTCAAACCGCCCGGGGTGGTTATTATAGGGGCGCTTATTAAAAATATTGAAAAAGAGGGCGGCGCAAATTCGAGCATTTATTTCGGTATTTATAATTGTAATAACAAAAGCGTTGCTGCTGGACACGGCCATTTTTATTTGTGTGGCGAGCGACAGAAGTGCCTTCCGGCTAGGGATTTATTGTAAGCGAAAGTGAAACAACTAAAAAGGGAAGTTATTAATTTGGCATCGACAAGCAATATAAAAGCAAGAAAATACACGCTCTCACATGCTCTTGAGCTGTAGTAAGATGTCAGTATATAATATGCTGTTGTTCAAAAGAAATTGGGTACGTACAACAACAAGAATTCTACAAGTCAAAATAATGGCCTTGCAACAACATTCAAAAAGACCAAAAAGCGATTTTGGTTCAGGAACTCCTGTCAATGATGCCCTTAAGCAACTTAAAGATATAGCAATCACTCCCAGTGATGAGGAAGCATACAAACAAGCTATAAAAATTTATAATCCAGCATATTCAATCGAGCATCCAGCTTTTGTTGCTGTACCAAATTCTGTAGGAGATGTTCAACGTTGCTTAAGAGTAGCTAAAAACACTGGTACACAAGTAGCAGTTAAATCTGGAGGGCATTCCTTTGGAGGCTATTCTACTATTGGTAATCAAGGGTTTGTTATCTTGATGAATAAATTGAACCATGTTAGTGTAGATGAAGACATTGTCACTGTTCAGGCTGGTGCAAATTGGGGAGATGTTTATGGGGCCCTTGAAGATACAAAGTATGTTGCCATTGGTGGATGTGTCCCTGTTGTTGGGATTGGAGGTTATATTCTTGGAGGAGGATACAGTATGCTTTCAAGGGCACACGGTGGACTTGGATGTGATAAAGCCATATCATTTTCCATGGTGACTGCTGATGGAGAGAAAGTTTTAACTGCTTCAGCTGATTTAAATGAAGATTTATTTTGGGCTATGAAAGGTGGAGGTGGTGGAAATTTTGGCATCATGATTGATGTTGCATTGAGAGTTGCACCACGTCCAAAATATTTCATATGGAAGCGTCTAATTTACAATGAGACTAGAAGTATTGAACGAGGACTAAATATTGTTGGTGAAAAGCTTAAAACTTTTCCGAAAGAGTTGAATCTGGATATGGCTATCCATAGTTTTGGTAAGAGCCAGAATTTGACTCTAGATGCAGTATATTGTGATCACCATGCAGATTTAGTGGAAGAATCATTGCAAGCACTAGAAGCATCCGAGATGACCAATCCAAAGAAGTACACATCATTCTTGGATTTTACAAAGGAGTATAGTGTCAGACATGGGTTTGTACACTATGAAGTAGAGCCTATTTATGTCAAAGGTGCTATGATCAGTGGAATTTCAACTGATCTAGCTAACTACTTTTCTAAAATACAAATACCGACTCAGTGTTTGCTTGAATTTGTTCACATGGGTGGAGATATAAAGAAATTTGCCTCAACTGACACTGCTTTTCCTCATCGATCAGCTGAATACAGTTTTTATACTTATGGTCGTTTTGTTGACGTTGCTCACAGGAAAGAAGTTATTGAATTTGCTACAGATGCGTACCAAAGGGTTAAGAAAAGTGAATTTGCTCTTGGAAGTTATATCAATTACATGGATAGACATCTTCAAAATTGGCAGAAAGAGTATTATGGCGTAAATTACAATCGCTTGTGTGACATTAAAGCAAAATGGAATCCTATTGGCCAAGGTGTGCTACATTTTCACCAAGAAATTGGTTCAACTTGGGAACCAACAGATCCTTAAGAAAAGCTATATGCATATATATAATCTTAGTATTACAGTAATCTATTCTATTAAGTGTAATCATCACAAAATAAAAGAAAACATATATACATGTTTTTTATAAGAAAAGTGTTTACAAAAAACTGTTTTATGATGGAACATAACATTTAACCTTTACAAAAATTAAGAAACATCAAGGTTTAAAATTTGACAAGCATGGATCTTTGAGACGGAACATAATAATCATGAATACTAAGATAAGATAGACAGGAAGGCTAAAGACCCAATATTAAGTTTTAGATTCACATTTTGTTTTAGACCCGTATATATATATTTTTATGATAATTGTAAAAACCCTCATGAGGCTAGATCAGAAGCCTTGTTATTTAAAAAAAGAAAACACGTTGTAGTGTAACTTACTGAAATTATTTGAAATCTAGACAGCCCTTATACGACACAGAAGCTGATAAAAAACTTTCTTTCCTTTGTGTGTATTGGTATTTTTGTAGATTTTCTGAAACTGTTTTCTCTGCAGTAGTTAAAAACAGGTCTCTATCACGAGGCTGGAAATTGAGAAAGAAAAATATGCATACATTTACAATTAATATAAAACGATATGAGTATATATCTATAATGAAAATAAAAACATGTGATGACGGAGAAAGACTGATCATCTTTCTCTTTGATCACAAAGTCAAACAGAAAGCAGAAGACTTTGCAAATGGGTAGTATATTTCTTTTCATACCATATTTTGTAATTTTATTAAATTTCTCAATTGTATTTTTTGAAACATTGAGGTTGAAATCCAAATTAATAATTAATTATATATATGTATATATATACTTTATAACCGTTGAAATGCCACTAAGTATCATTTTCTTTTTTTGTTGTTGTTGAAATACTAATTAAATTAGAAAAAATTTGACATTGTTTCATATAAAGACCACAATAAAGAACTATGTAAGTCTTGTTTCTATCATACACCAATCCGAAATGTCCAGACCAAAAACCCAGGGGCAAACAGAGACCAGGTGAAAGTTGCGAAAGTTTCCCAACTTTGTCTATCTGATTTAATTTATAATTGGGGATAAATCGGGAAATTATGGAAGAAAAAGGAAGGAAAATAAGTACAATTGACACGAAAATTGGAAAAATATGGAAATGTCACACAGTCATTTGAAACTCTGCATACGTCTCTGAAACCACTATACACTTATGTATTCGCGCCAAAAAAAATTTTAATTTATCCCCTACAGTATACAAAAATCCGCTGTTTTATGAGAATTTGTCATGAAAGAAACTAATCATTTTCAATTTTCTCATCTTGCTTCATATAATGAAATCTTGGATAACATTAATTTTAATAATATTAAGTAAAACTTTGTTTCTAAACAATAAAAATAACCTATTATTAATAAAAAGACTGTTTTAATGTGAGAATCTTCTAATAGTTTACAAATGTTCGGTTTTCTTGTTATCAAAAAAATTTAATTGTCGAGGAAATTGGAGGTTAATTATTATTCCTAAATTATTTATAACTATGATTGTTTATGTTATATATAGAGATTCTTTGTAAAATAACAAGTCTATCATGATTAATACTATCGTAGAGAAAATACGTATGTTTCAGATACGCTTTTAAATTATCGGTTCAGTTCTTTAGTATTTCTTCTTATTAGGGTCACTTTCCAGGAAGCAGAAGATACAAGTAAGTTATGCTGTTCCCTTAAAGACTGTTCAGGTTTGTAGTTTCAAACAACACTTTATTGAAAAACAATCTTTTGCAAAAAGCAAAAATTTAACAAACAATTTTAAACTTGTCATCAATAAAGGTTTACATATTTTCAATGATGTTTGGCTGTTTGAACATACTACCATTTTCCTGTAAGATTACTTAGTTTTGTTTGCCAATTAAATTGCTTTAGTCCAAATCAGAACTACATACTCACTTCATTTTCCATATTTTTGTTGTTATTTTTGTTTTGTTTCTAAAAAAAACACTAAGGATACAAATAAATATGAAATTACAAATTGCTATCACACATTTCTTGTTTTGGTTGTTGCATAAAACGTTTGCAACTTTGGAGTACGGGTATAAATGCCAGCCCAAAGAGCGGCCTGTAATTGAAAGAAAATGTGTAAATAATCGATTCGAGAAGATACATCATAACATGAAAATTCAAGGAACAGTCATCCAATCAATACTTTCACAATCTAGTTTGAATTGTGTTCACCGATGCGAAAGAATTGGAACATGCAAATTTGTCAACCACAATGATCAGTCAAAAGTTTGCGAGCTGATAAATGATGCTGAGAGTGTTATAAAAGCAGTTTACTGGAATGTATTCGAACGAGAAGCATCATCAAACTGCAAGGTACATTAGCTATTTCTTGTTTATATCCTAACTTGGTTTTAAATCTGTGTATTTATCATCTTTTAGATTATCGAATTCGAATTATAAAGGGCTCATAGTAAAAATAATTGTTTTTTTTAATTCTTGCAGACGCCTGAAAGGTCTGAGTATTTACAAGACCACAACAATTTGTTTCAAAAATGCGAAGGTAAGTATCAACAGGTACAAAATGTTATTTAAGTTATCCTTAAAAGTACTTTTAAATTCTTTTTTTAACCGTTGATACTATTTAGAGATTTAAACAGTAAAATTTCACTTTTACTTTCACTGTCAAACGTCGTTAAGGGACGCTGTGCCAGCCGAAAATAAACATCATTGCCACCATTTGAGGGTGTCAATCATTAACCATATTGATCATTTTACAGAGGTCGAAATAATGATTTTATATCCAGCCGGAAAGATTTCGATAACATGAAAACGATTTAGGCTAAAGAGAAAAATTTCCCAATTTTAAGACTCAGTCGAGATTTCTTTTAAACTTCTTTTAAAACATAGAACGTAATAACGAAACGTCTGGAAAGTCTTTTTGGTTTAACAAAAACGAGTGAAATATTGTTTTCGAGCCGGAATCTTTTTGTGTTTTTTTTTTCAGCCGAACTTATTAAAGTCCTATTGGTAATTACCAACTTCCATCCTTTATTTTGACCACGGTTTTATAGGTAGTCGTCAGAAGCAGGCACGGCATTTCAAACTTAAAGAATGGAGTTTACTTCACATCGACGCTTGGTTAACCATATGATGTGCATTTTTTCTTATTTAGAGCACCCTATAGAAGTAAAACTGATAGGGAGAATCGCTGCCCTGACAACATCGTGGCAACTCTCACTAGATGTATTGTTCACCAGTTTCCCATCTACTTTGAGAGGTGTCGTCCATCTGACAGTAGGGTGCAACGAAGGAGTAAAGGGATGTAGATTGCCAGCGATACTAATAAAAGCTGATGATGGCAACGAGTTGGAACTGATAATGGCTACCAATATCAACGATAATGATTACAAAGAAATATTTGACAAAGTACCGTTAAACGTGTATCATCGCATCACAATGACTCATCTACCAGCACCAGAGAAAGTGGGGAAGTACATCCTCAAGATGTACTTGAATGGCGTACTCCTGAAACAAGAAGAAAATGATAAGCCACGACGTTTCAGTAACGTATCCATTCATACTGGCAGCCCTTACTACCCCCCTGCACAAGGCTATATAAAAAACTTCTGGCACATAACAGAAAAGAGCAGTACGACAATCAATTAAAGTTACGTCATGTACAGTGCACTAGGAATTTTATTAGACATGCTATATTTAATAAAATGTAAAATATGTACCTCGCCTGTATTATTTTATCCGTTTTAATTATTGCTATTATTAGAAAATGTTTATTCAGATTATTCAGCTAACAATAGATTTATATTAAATTTGTGCTCGATATAATGTGCATTGAAATCTGCTGATTTTTCATAATTTAAGTATTTTTCTGGTTAAAACATTAGACATGTTCGGTCGCTTGAAAAAAAATTTTTTTTTTTTTTTTTTCTAAGTATATACTTTTATTGGCTTCCAGTAGTTTAAGTTATGCCTGCATAACTGGGGTTTTCCCGACCCACAACGTTTAGTTAAATTAATTTTGACAGTTTAATCAGGTATTATAATGATACATACCAACATGAGAAAAAGGAACAAGACTTAACGAAGTTGAGAAAGATTTTACTTTGTTGGGATTCACTTTATACACTAAGCGCTTTACGACGAAGCCTGCACATTGGGTTTATTTATTGTGATATACGTTTACATCACTTGTGGTGTCTTGTAGTTTACAAAATCTGTTTAGTTTCTTTTTGTTATTTAAAAGAGATAAATTTACAAAAAACAAAACATTGTTTACAAAAGATGTAGTCGTTGTTTTTCTTCGTTGTTTACAAAATACTTCTCCCTTTGTTTGTGGAAAGAAAATTTACAAAACAAAACTGAGACTTTTCGTTTGAGAGTCAGTTTTTTTCCTTGTAAGTAAATTACAAAATATAACATTATACCACTTTCACTCGAGTTCTTTTAATGCGATATAAACGAATGGTTCGTAATTAAAAAAAAATATTATCAGTAGGAATACGGCTACTTCTGACATTAGTTTTTAAAATTTTTTGAATAGTTAAATGTTTTTTTAATTCCATATCTACAAGTATCAACCATTCGTATTTCAAACCGAAAACCGTTTCTACGTCATTAAACACTGAAGTACTCCGGCAAATAACGGCCGTCATGCAAATACCGCATTACAATGCAAATACAACGCTTTACCGATTAGCAAGTTAAGAGGCCACGAGGGTGTTAGCAATATGATGGATCACAAATCAGGAAAAGCAAAAACGGATAAAGAACATCCGACCAAAAGCACTAGAAAACTCAATGCCATGGACACACCTGTACTCTCTCTGCGAAAGACATGATTAAGATAACGACGTTTCATAACCATTTTTCAGATGCCGTCAATAACGACAGACCAAAATAACAAAAGGTATAACATTAGGGTGACACTTGTGGAAAGCCTTTTCCACGATCATAAGTTACGAGTTCCGTTAAATGTCCGTAAATGTCGTAAAATCTATTGCAGTGTAATCCCAATAACTCGAACTTCCATTAAGAGCAATTTCTTCGGTCTTTTGGAGGTTCGAGTTATTTATTGGAAGTATATACTTAAATGTGTAATATACAAACATAATCTCTTTACATAACATATTGTAATTATAATAAGTATTTATTGATAACTGTCAGAAGTATTTCATTGAAATTCTAAAAAAACGAGACAGGAATTTGGTAAGAAACGTAAGAAAAGTAAGTTTCGTTTGGATGTCCTTTTAAAAATCTATTAGAATAAGAAAACCAGCCCCAAAAAATTCGTTTAAAAGTAGTTTACATAAATTACTACGTACAAACTAACTTGAAAATATTAAAAATCACTAATAAAAAAGAAAGTTAATCCATAGCCAAATTAATTGAAACTATAAAATAAAATAATAAATATTTATAAGGATTTTTGCAATAAAATAATTAGGAATGGGAAATTCGAGATGTTTTTAATCAAAAATTGGACATGGAAAGTAAACTTTTTGCTTATTTATACTGAAAATTTCTTTCTTTTCCATATTCATATCTGCAACTAAAGTTTCTTTTCAGATTTGTGGTCAATTTAGAAATAAGATACGATCACCTTCACACAGTGACGTCCGCTATTATTTTGATAACCAACTTTTTTGTAAAACTCTCCATCCCAGAGTCTCAATCGTTCTCCCTTTCTCACCTCCACACGTTGCGTCTGTTCAGTGAAAGTGACAAATGACGAATTGCCATTAAAACCTTGTAAAGTGTAGAAGCCCAAGCTTGATGTTGTAATTGTCGGGGGTGGAAATAGATATTCTTTACCGTTATCGTTTTCCCTGGTGATATAGACATTTAGTTTACTCTTGAAAGAGCCAATATTACATCCCCAATGGTTTTCTGAGCCAGCGTAATGAGCTGCACATGTTACGAACCCACACTCGTGCTCTAGCTTGACTTCTTTGATGTATCCATCCTTCTGGACTTCAAAAAATGCTTCATCAGAATCTGATGCGGCATTGTAGCAGATTTTTGGTTCCTCCTTCTCTGGGACTATCAGGTGAGAACAGTTGACGTTGTGTTCCCAATCACAAGCTTTTATGTCGTCATGCCATTTAAGAATTGAGGGACAATTCAAAACGTTTGCTATGTCATGGATACAAACAATAAACTTGCCACATTCCAAAGGATGCGGATTGTAAACTTTCTTTGTTTGATGGCAGAAATTTTCTATGTCAAAAGCTGTAAAAAATATACATTTCAATAATGATTAACTAGAAATAGCTGCAAAGATTTCGTCCGCTGAAAATAGTGAAAATAGATAAACTATTCGGACTTGCAACAATGAATCTGTATAACCATAGCTGTCTAACTATAGCTACTTCATGAACATTTTCAAAAAAAACAAAAAACATAAAAAAAAGAATTTACCTGGTTTAATCTCTTCATAGAGAACATAGACATCAACACAGCTTTCCCCACCATTATTGCTTTCGTCTATATTAAACAGGTCCTCTCCATACCATAGTTGCAGGGTTTGATCCTTTTCTACTTTTACTCTTTTACAATCTCTTTCATCAAAAACTATGCTTTTACTTGTCGAATTGGAATTCTCTAGCTGGTATTCTCCACCTTGTATTCGGTAAGCGTTATTTGGGCCTGGAAACAACTCACTCTTTCTATCGTCGGTTATGTACATGTTCACCATGTCCTTGAGAAACAGAGTATAGCACCCCCAATTACTGTTTGTACTGGCGTCCTCAACATTACATTGGATTGGAAAGTCGTTGTCTTTTGGATTTACCAATTCCACTGCAAGTATGTAGCCAGCTTTTGTGGATTTGAATGTACCATAACTGTCGTCTTTAGCACCAAAACAAACCTTACCAAGATTTGATGCAGCTACAAGAAAGTGAAATCAACTACATTTTGAAAAACGTTATTATGGCCACATGACATTGCAAGCTAATTAATCAGTAAGAAAATTGGATATTGGAATTTATAGACTTTAAAAAAGGTACCAAGATCTCGTAAGCTTGTCCAGAAGTCATTTAGTGTAACACCTCTTCTCTCTTCTCCATTTTCTTTTAATTTCAAAAATTCTTTTCTCGAAAATCTCGAACAAAATTGTTATTGCCAAGGCTAAACCAACGATATCATACTTACATGGACCTAAACTCTGCGAGTTTACAAGAGCAAATACTGACAGTATTGCCAACAAAAATCGAATGGACGATGACATCTTGTCTTGTGAATCTAAATTCAAAGAATACAGTCAGAAACAGAATAAATTTTCAGTTTCAAATTTCAAGCTCAAAGTATTGACGCTTACAGAGGTGAAAATAAATTGCGTCAATCATCTGTGAAGGAGAGCTAGAGATCAATTATCTTAAGGTTTTTTTCAAGAATAGCTATCTATTTACTCTCCTCCAGAGATGTTTGACTCATTTTGAATCCGCCTCTGACTTAAAGGGTTAATATGAAAAAGCAAAACACGTCAAATTTGAAACAATCTGTAGTTATAAAAGCAATTCATAAAAAATAGATAACTTTTAAGTGTTCAATTAAATTTTGATTGTCTTCGTATGAATGAAAAAATGTATCATTTCATTTGCATTTTATAGTTTTGGGAAGGGAATCCTATACGCAAAATTTATATAATATCAAATAATCGAAACAAGAAAGTAATTAAAAATGATCAATTAAAGAGGAAAGATATATATATATATATATATATATTCTATAGATAATTAGTCCTTGCTCCTACTTTTCTTCCATTGTGCAGTTAATTAGTATTTGACCGGTAATTATGTAGACGTGTTTCGCGTCATGTACGTAACTGGAAAAGCCATAAAAGTTGTTTTTTTAATTTTGGCCCTAGAAATTCGACGTGCAAGTATTTGATTTTGAGGAAATCTTTAAAGAAATGCTTACGTAAAGGGGACAATGTTTTGGTGCTTGCATTATTATAGGTATTTTTAAAAGAAATCGTGTCATTTCGCACGTTCCTTATTTTATGCTAGTTGACTGTACTTTTTTTACAACGTTAATAATCTTATAAGCGTTAAATAAACCACTTCACTAGTTTGTGTTGAATTCCTTTTTTCTTAAAGGGGAAACTTACTTGTTGTTTTTATGTGAAAAATATCCGACAGTATAGGAAAATATATGTTTTGGGAGTATGTTGTCTATGAAAGATTGCATGCGTTCTTCTAAAGATTTGTAAAGTCTTTCCTGGAATATCCGATCTGTTATTTTGGTATTTTGTGGAATATTTTGGAATGAATGGCAAAAAAGCCTTTTCTATAATAAATCTTTATTCCAGACATGATTCGTTCTTAATTTCGTTCTTCAGTTTAAGCATGTTATTAGTATGTTATTAATTTATGGCAAAATGTCAGTCTCAATGTTCTTATAACCGTATAAAGAAAGACCGTGTGCATAAAATAGCCCTCCCGTCATAATGATAATATCAAGATAATTTTCAATTCTTCTGGTAGGAAACGTAAACTTATTCTTTTTTGGTACAGGAACAATTTTCCGCAATTCTTTTATTCAATTGAATTAAATTTTGACAACGATTGATGACATCAGCTTTGAATAATAGCATAGCTAGAAAAAGGAAACAAACAAAAAGTATCTTCCGGAAGCAACAAAATAAATCGAGAAAAATGGAAATACCACAAGCAGTGTTTGGTTTTATAAGAATATCATAAAAAGACCATTCAAAAGAAAAACAAAAACAAAAACACGTCTGTTCTTTTATCGTGGCTTGGATCACGTTTATTTACATTTGGCTACGTCTCGAGAGATACTTCTCTCATCATCGGGCAAACTGAAAGGTGTTGATTTCACTATATAAGAGTTTACGTAGGATTTAAAATAAAGGATTTATTGGAGAATGATCAAAGACTAAAATTCCACCCTAAAATATTCTAGAAATAATAGAATTCCTGCTAACAAGAACTTGGTTCAAATTTATCGAAAGGTTTCTGACTCAAACTGACGGAGTAGCTATGGGAGGTCCAGCAAGTTCGGTGGTTGCAGAAATCTTTATGCCGCACCATGACAAAAGAGCTCTAAGAACATTCTACAAACCTTTAAAATGATATGAAAGATTTGTTGACGACACATTTTCCATCATTAAAAAAACAGACGTAAAAGATTTCTTTTTTTTTATTAATTTATTTGGTAAAGCAGGTCATTTAAAAACTATATACATATCATAAAAAATATAGCCTACAACATATACATAATAGGCAGTGACAAAGCACTGATGTGGACCTACGAGGTAACAAACTAAAAAATAAATTAATCCAAATTTAAAACCACAACCACATTGAAGACAAAAACAATTAACAAAATGTTTCAGAGACTTCAGAATTGAACTCATAATGTGGATGTCAAAGTTGATTTCAATATCAAAATATAAAATATAAATATGCTAAAGTAAAATACTAAGGTAAATAAATAATTAAAAGTTCTATATATATGCAGTATAAAAATTTGGGAAAAAGAAAAATTGAATTGAAGTTATGATCATATTATAAAAACGTATTTTGAGACACAAGGAGTTAATATCAAATAATTGAGTTGAATTTCGAATTTCTAATAAACATAGTCTCTATTGTAAAGGGCTCTACCCGTTAAATTAAAACTAATTTTATTCAGAATATTGGACTTCATTTAGTTCATTTTTGAAAGATTCATAAGAGTTTTTTTCACGTATCAGGTTTAGGATGTTATTCCAGGACAATAGCAACTCTGTACCGAAATGAGCGTTTGAAATCAACATATTAAAAGGGTAGTAAATCAATCTTAAAGTGCATTACGAGTTGCACAACAAGATTGTGACTTTGTGATTAGCGTAGACAATAATGGTGACGTCAAGCTATTATAAAACTTGTAAGCTTTGCACGCCAATGTTCTTTTATAATAGTAGATGATAGGTTTCCATTCAGGTTTACGTAATGAAGTCAACAACAGCAGAAAACACCATTAAGAGACTTGAGTCAGCGTTTTCTTTATTTGGATTCC